>CM030769.1:14844091-14902478 GCA_018104995.1 Cairina moschata
GTGCCCTGCAGGGAGCCTGCCGTGGCCGAGCCTGGCGCTTTGGTGGCGGCAGCTGGGGAAGCTGATGCTGATTTCAGTGCACGCCTGGGCTCCAGAGCTGCAGCTTGCTCCGAGCCCTCCTAATATCCAGTGCCATGATTAACAGCTGGCTAACGAGGGGGTACTTCCTGCGCTTGGGTGTGCTGGAATAAACAGAGCCCTGCAGGCTGTGGAGGAAAGGGAGAGTAATTGGATTTGGTGTCAGCAGCTGAGCACTGCCAGGGCGCTCACGGCCACGTCTCTGGCCCAGATTCCCCATCTCCTGCTCCTGTGCATGGAACGATGCTGGCAGCCAGGCTCTGGGGACACAAATCCCCGAGGTCTGGTGGGCAGCGAGGGGGGAGCCGGTCCCTGCAAGGCTCTGGAAACCCCACGGGCACACGGGTCTGGCAAGCAGTGAGCTGCCCAGAAGGGATGCAAGGAAATCGGGCTCAAAATCTGACTTTTGCTCTAAGCAATAACAGCGTGTGCCCAGAGGAGACTGGGAGGGGAGCGCCTTGCATCTTGCGCAAGGTTTGCAGAAGTAATCTCTGTGGCATTATGCTCAGGGTGGAAAAATAAGTCCTGCAGGCACAGCAAGCCCCTTGGGCGTCCCTCTCTGCTCGGCTTGGAGAGCAAGGATCAGATGAAAGCGTCCCTGCTGCAGTAACAACAGAGCAGTCGCAGCAGCGCAGAGAGGGAGCGCATCCCTCAACCAGCCCCTGAGAAATGCAGAGAAAAATCAGGACTTTTTTTTTTTTTCTTCTCTTTTCTTGCTATTGGTTGCAGTCAACGGGTCCCCAGCCACGATTACCATAGAAACGTGCGAGGATGCCAGCGATTGGACCACCAGCATCGGAGGTACGGCTCGGCTCAGCACATCGCGTCCGGGGCAGAGGTTGGAGGCGATGCCGGGAGAAGAGGGGAACGGCAGGGACCAGGAGCAGGAAGCCTCTGGCAGGAGCAGCCCTGCTCGAACCTCCCCTGGGGTTATTTGTTTGTTTCTCACCAGTGCCCAGCGGTCTGACCGCGGCGTCGGCTTGAGATGAAATTGTTTCTGAGCACTAAAATGTCCAGCTGCGGTGTGGCTCTAGGGAAGGAAGAGTCAGAGTGGCTGTAAAATGCTTCTTGTGCTCCTCTGGTGTAATCTGAGCTGAGGAAGCAGATGTGGCACCCAGGCAGGAGGGGCTCCTGCTGCATTGAGGCAGGGCTCCTGAAGGAGGGCTGCCTTCGTCTCTCGCTTGCCCCTACACCCAGCTTGAATCCTGAGCTGGAGAAGGAGCTGGGCTTCGCAGCACCTCTGTCCTGCTTGGCAGAGTTGGCTCTGTGTGCTGCAGAGGATGGGAAATGTCCTTTTGAGATGCCACAGGCTTTTCTCCTTCCAGCTGCCCTTCTCTCCAGCTGGGCTTTGTCCCAGAACTGTACCTGCAGAGCAGGAGGACATCACCCTTTTAGGGGGCAGAAGCCAGAGAGAAAATCGCTATCACTTGGGGGCTTGTGACTTGCAGCCCCTTTTTCTGAGAGAGCCATAAAACCCCCGTTCCCATCTCTGAGGGTTTTGTGGGTCTCCCTTCCTTTCTCTTTCTCCAGATGACACGTTTGCTTTCTGGCAAGGCCTGAAGGACGTGGGTCTTCTGGACGACATCATCCATGAGTTCCACCAGGAGCTAGTGGAGACCATGAAGGGCTTGCAGCAGCGAGCGCAGGATCCCCCGCTGCAGCTCGGTGGTAAGGAGCAGGTCTTGGGCTCTTGGCTGTGCTGGAAAGCGACATTTGAGCAGAGGGGCTGGTGGGTTTTCTCCTTAGAGACACCTGGATGACACTAGAGGGAGGTAGTTTGTCATAATTTAATCAGATTGCAGAGAAATCAAAAGTGAAATAAAAAGGAAACGTGTTTCATTTCATTCTAGCTCATCACTCTCATAAATACATGCTGGAATGACCCCCTCAGCTCGCTGCAGGTGCGGGAGGGGAGAGCGAGGCTGCCAGCTGCGTGGCTCCTGCCACAGCTGCTCGCTTCTGGTGGCTGCGGGCAGGCTCCGAGCCTCGTGGTCAGAATTCCCCCGGCGCTCTGGGGTTTCCTATCCGCTGGCTTGAGGTCTCCAGACAAATCTTTGGCTGAGGAACTGAAGTGGGAATTGAGGCCATTGGAATAATAACGCAGCAGGCAGCTACCGTGCCAGATTTCTTATCAATCCCTGCTAAGTAGGAGAGGGCTGCTTATCTGCAAGCGACCTTTCTTCTGTCTTCTGTCATCTCCTGCCCAGCCTCTTGCATTACCCTCGTGCAGACTTTGGCTGTCTCGGCTGAATGCGTTTGCTTTCATTTGGCTTCTTACAAAACCATAAATACTTGGCAGTGGGAATCTTGCGTTCCTCAAAGACCTGTGTGTTCTTTTCAAGACGCCGTCCTACTCAACAACGTTGTGCAGAACTTCGGTATGCTGGATCTGGTCAAGAAGGTCCTGGCCAGCCACAAGTGCCAGATGGATCGCTCGAGGGAGCAGTACGCGCGGGATTTGGCAGGTACACCCCAGGGATGTCTGACGGGGTGTTTCCTTTTTGTCTAAGGAAGTGGGCTTTGTGTTAAAGCTGAGGCTGGTGGCAGAGCCCTGGGGCAGCTCGCCCAGGGTGTGCCACTGATCCTCGTCTCCTTGCAGCTTTGGAGCAGCAGTGCGATGAGCACCGCAAGCGGGCAAAGGAGCTGAAGCACAAATCGCAGCACCTCAACAACGTGCTGATGACTCTCACTCCTGTCTCCGTCCCCGCGCCTTTAAAACGCCCCCGGCTCACCAGGGCCACCTCCGGACCAGCTGCCATCACCTCTCAGGTCCTCTCCCAGCCGGCGCAGATCGCCGTCGCCCCGGCCGTGTCCCAGCTCGCCAGCCTCCCTCTCGGCAAAGTGGTCTCCACCCTCACGCCCTCGGTGCTGGGGAAGAGCCCGTCCCAGCCGCCTGCCGCCAGCTCCCCGGCGTCCCCCTTGCTGGGTGGCTACACGGTGCTGGCCTCCTCCGGCACCTCCTTCCCCGGCGCGGTGGAAATCCACCCGGACGCTCCCAACCTGACGGTGCTGAGCACGGCGGCGGCTCAGGACGGCAGCACGGTGGTGAAGGTGGTCAGCCCTTTCCAGCTGCTCACGCTGCCGGGGCTCGGCACCGCCATCCAGAACGTGACGCACGTGGCCGCCGCCGCCGGCGGCAGCGCGGTGCTGACCGTGCCCCCCGAGGGCCCCGTGGCCGAGCACGCCGCTGCCACCATCGAGGTGACGGCGCTGGCCGACGAGGCGGAGCAGAAGTGAAAAGGGGGGGGACCTGCCTGGAGGGACGTTCGTCGCGGTGCTCTGGGTGGAACTGCCTTCTTTTTTCTCTGTCTGCGCTGCAGGGAGAGGAGCGGTGTAACGAGCGGCACGGGTTAACGAGACTCAGAGCGGCTGGAGCTGGGAACGAGGAGGTGCAGGTCAGGCAGGGGGAGGAAGGATGCCCGGAGAAGGGAGGCAAAACGCTCTGCCCCGTTTGGAGGAAGGAGAAAAGAAAAAAAAGGCTGAAGTTTTTATAAAGCTTTCCTCCCTGCTCTCTTGGAAGAGTTATTCCACGCCTCTCAGCCCGGCCGCGGCTGGAGCAGCTGTGTTGGAGGAGCAGGGGCTCAGGGCGAGGAGGCGAAGGCGGCAGGAGGGAGATTAAGGAAACACAAAAGTGCTGAGCAGGCACAAATCTGGCTGCTGAGGGCCTGTCGGGAAGTGATGGGATGAGCAGGGAGCCGGCTGCTTTCCCTCTCCCTCCCCTGTGGGAGGGGAGCACGGGTGGCTTTGTCCGTGGGTCACCTGCAGCCGTGAATTCGGGGCCACCCTCGGTGTGTGGCCGTGAGCCTGAGCCAGAGCCTGGTTTCTGCACAGGGTGCGGGCGCTGCGAACAACCCTGCGGGGCCACAGCAAGGGCCTGAGCAGGGAAGGAGAGGGGAGGGGAGGGACCTGTCCCAGGTTGTGATCCCCCGAGGAACAGAGGAACGCAGAGGGCTGGGAAGAGCTGTAGCTTCTGAGGACTTAGGGGTCTCTTTCTATTTTTCTTCAAGAAAAGAGAAAAAAAACATTGTTTGGGATTATTATTATTTTTTTTTTTTACTCAAAGGGGGATTTTTTTTTTAAATTTTTTTTTTTTTTAAGCACAGCCCTCCTGGCTGTGACCACGGCACCACGTTCAGGCAGGAGGGGGGGTTGGGTGCAGCAGAGGAGTTCAGCGACGGCGCTGAGCGGGCTGCAGCCCGGTGCCCAGAGCCCAGCATTATCCCACCGAGTGTCTCTGCCGCAGGCCCTGCTGTCGTTTTCCCCCCCCCCCGCTAGGAGAAGATGCTCTGGGGGCTGCGGGAAGGGGGTGTTCAGCTCAGCTCTGCCTTTTGAGGGTTCAACTTGCCGCGAGTCTCCCCGCTGTTCCCGTGTGCAGGCGTGCGCCGGCTGCGTGCGGCCGTGTTTACACCGTCTCCGGCTGGGAGGAGCTGGGGGCTTGAAGTGTGGGTTTTCTATGAACTCGATCTGGCAGCAGCAATGACAGGTCACTTCGAGGAGCTAATAAATATTTTTTTTGAAAGAGTCTCGCTGGTTTATTGCGTCTGGCTGTCACGGCTAGGGTTGCAAACCAGGGCAGGCACACGCTGAATGAAGTGAAACCAAATAGCCGTGTGCGTTTGCTGTGTGCTCGCCCGGGCAAAGAGCTGCTCCAGATCCTTTGAGCAGTGTGGGCACAGGGTGATGTCTGGGTGTTGGAGGAGCTGATTGGGGTTGTGGATTGGGGTTGTGCTGTGGCTTTCCTCTGGGCGGCTGGGGGCTGTGATCCTGGGCCAGATAAGGGCTGTGTGCTGTGAGTCTGGCTCTATCTGGGTGTCTTGGTGTGGTAAAACACCGAGAGGTGTGAAACTTGAGGAAAAACCTCACTGGTTCATTAAAGGAAGGCATGAACAGCAGCTTGGAGTGGGAGAGGGACTCCTGGTGCTGGGGGGAGAAGCCACTGATGCAGGCACCCAAGCAGTTGCAGCCAGGTGTTTTCCTGGGCTTTGTTTGCACCTTCTGAGTCCCCAACCCGACATTTCCAGCTGCCATCTCCGATTCCAGCAGCAAATCCGACCCCGGGTGCCTGCTGCCCTGACACAGGCCATGCTCCTGCACCAGCCATGTCCTGCCCAAAGCACCAGCCTTAATTTACAGAAGGTGATAACGCAGCGGGCAGCTGGTTAGTTGTGCTGAGCCCTTTCTGCTTTCGTTGCTCTTGGGGCGTTACGCTGGGACAGGCCACGTGCCGCACTGTGTGTGGCACAGCTCCAGCTCTGCTCGGCGCCCCGTGTGCTCTGCCCGATAGCGGCGAGCTCGCCGAGCTGTTTGCAGGAGTTAGGGCAGGCGACCGTGAGGAGGAGTTGCTCATCCCTCCGCGCCATCAGCTTCTGTTTGCTTTCAGCTGAGCCTGAACCCGGGGCCGCAGCTCCAGGAGCTGCCACGTCCCTCCTAATCAGAGGCTTTTCCCTTCCAAGGCTGTCTGTCATTAAGATAGGGCACTAATTGCTTTCTGGCTATCTTTGTACTTGGGACAGCCTCAGCGTGTCACACCAGAGAGGAACAGAGAGGTGCAATAACCCTCGACTCCTCCTGCCCCTGCGGCACGGGGCCAGGGTGCAGCAGGATGAGGGGAAGAGGGACAGGGAGAACCTGGGGGGGCAGCGAGCCTTGGGCATCGTCCCCAGCCGAGCCCCTGGCTGCAGCGAGGGCAGCCCAAGCCCCGAGGAGCTGCTGGGGGCAGCGGCTCCTTCTCCTGCCCTGGGGGCCTCAGATCTCTCGTCACCAGCAAAGCGTTCCCGGTGCGGGTTCTTTGACCACAAAGCTGCGCTCACCAGGGATGTAAGCAGCTCTACGAGCTCTCCGTCCCCTCTTTATGCATGCCGAGCAGGACCAGAAGCTTTGTAAGGCAGTGAAAGCCGCTTTCTCCTTGCCATGGCTCCCGGAGCTGCGGCTCTGTGGATCTCACCTGTAAAATCAGCTCAAGCCAAACCTCCAAAGAGCCCCCCAGTAACAGAAAGAGAGCTCAGAGCGCAGCCAGCCCTGCCTGGCTGAGCCTGCCACGGTCTGCCCAGGCTGTGGCATCTTGCAGGGGAATTGTTGGGGTTTTGCTGTTTCCTCGCTGGCGATAACGCCTGGGGGAGTGCCTGGAGCTCGCCACGTGCCGGGCAGTGACAGCCAAGCGCTGCGGGGAGGCAGAGGAGTCGTGCCCACAGGCAGCGCAGCCCCCCTGGGATGGGGACTGATGCCTTTCTCGGCTCCCAGGGCTCTCTCCTGCTGCCACCTGAGCCCTGCTCTTTGCTGGGGATGCGCAGACCAGAGCCTGGCCCCGTAGCTGTGGCCCCACTGCCAGCAGCAATCGCGCCGTGGGTCTGGTGCTGACTGGGTTTTGGCACCCGGACGAGGCATCTCCGCTGCCCACGGGTTGCCAGCTGACCCCAGGACCCGCTACTTGGGTAAGGATCTCTCCACTGCCCCCATCCCCCGTGTGAGAGCCTCTTTCCCTCCAGGCTCTGGGTGCTGTGGGGTTGGGGCTCCTGGCCAGGCTGGGGCTCCCTCCAAGGCATCCAGGGTGCGACCACACAAGGCCAGAAAGCAGAAAGCAGAAAGCACAGCTCCTCCTCCTCCTCCACCTCCTCCTTCTCCTTCCCGTGTTGACAAACACTCCAGAAAACAGCCTCTGCCCCTCCTTCTCCATCTGCTCTGCCGCCAGTGCAGCGGGCTGGCTGTGGGCTCCTTTGCATTTCCACCTCCTGCTCGTTCCGAGGAAGCTCCCCTCTTCCCCTCACCATGAGAGCTTGCATCTGGGCACCTGCGTGGCACCAGCTGCAGCACAGGCACCGGGCACGATGCACAGCCCGTGACGGCCGGCTTGAACACCACCGCTGCCGTCTCTGAGCCTCGCCCTCCCGTGCCTGCAACCTTTTACAGCCCCTCACATCTGGGGCGTGCTAGTTCTGCCCAGCTGCTTTCCAGAACTTGCTGGGTGTTGGCACAGAGATCATTTTATTAGCTGGGGAAGCCGGGGCTGGGGCTCGGCCGCGTTGTCCTGCGTGCAACAGCCGCTGTGCGTGCCGGTGCTCCCTGAAGCCTCATGCCCAGGCTGGTGAGGCTGGGGGGGGGCTGTCTCTGGGGCAGCCTCCTGGGGGGGCCCTCCTTGGCCTTTCCATTGGGTCTGTGTGGTTTTGGGGGGTCAGCAGGGTCAGCAGGGCAGGCTGTGCTCGCCGGTTACCCGTGCAGGCTCCTGATGACTTTTGGCAGCACCCAATGGTGCAGCGGGAGGATGAAACCCCAGCTGGGTTGGGGACGTCCTGAACTGTTTTGGCTCAGCTGGGCGAGCTGCAAGGGAGCTGGGAAGGGGCAAAACTGGGACGGGGAAGGCTGGGAAGCCGAGCAGCCCTTGCACTGTGGGTGCTGAGGTCCAGGTGATGGTGCCCTGGGCTCTTGCTGCCCCGGGTGCTGGCGCAGCCACCGCGTTGCACAGAGCCAACGATCCCATCCTCAGCTCCGAGCGCGCTCGCTTCTGGGGCTGGATTCTTTTTTTGGCTCGAGGTTGAACTTCCTGTAGCTGGGTGCACCTCTCCAGGCAGGGAAAGGAATGGAAAATGAAACTGCCGCGATGATGAACAGAAAGGAAACGGGCGAGCCCTGCCCCTCCCGGAAGCCCTTTAAAAACAGAGGCCGTCGGGCTCCCTCCTGGCAAACCTTCGCCGGGCTGGGGACCGGGGTCGCCCCTGCACGACCCCCGCCTTTCCCTCGCTGTTTGCCGGAGCCGGCGGGGCGCGGAGCGGCTGCTGGACCCGGTGAGCAGCGGCCGGGGCAACCGGGGGAGGGGGGCTGGCGGCCGGGAGCAGCCCCCGGGGTGCGGGAGAAAGGACGGGGGGGCTTTGACAGGGGGACGGGGACGGGGACCGGGAGCGGGACACACAGACAGACAGACGGACAGACACACAGACAGACAGAGCAGCCCGGTTCCCGGGGGTGCAGAGGGAGCGGGGCCGGGCCGGGCGCTCCCCTCCTGTTCGCTGTCCCGTGCAGGCAGCGCCTTGTGGTACCCCCCCCCGGTGCTTGTGCATCCCCCCCCGGTGCTTGTGCATGCTCCCCGGTGCCGGTGCATGCCCCCCGGTGCTTGTGCATGCCCCCCCGGTGCCTGTGCATGACCTCCCGTGCTTGTGCGTCCCCCTCCGGTGCTTGTGCATGCCCTCCCGGTGCTTGTGCGTAACTCCCGGTGCTTGTGCATGAACCCTGGTGTTTGTGCATGCTTCCCCGGTGCCGGTGCATTCCCCCCAGTGCCGGTGCATCCCCCTCCGGTGCCTGTGCATGAACCCCGGTGCCTGTGCATGACCCCCCGTGCTTGTACATCTCCCCCCGGTGCTTGTGCATGCACCCCTGGTGCTTGTGCATCCCCCTCCGGTGCTTGTGCATGACCCCCGGTGCTTGTGCATCCCCCTCCGGTGCTTGTGCATCCCCCTCCGGTGCTTGTGCATGCACCCCTGGTGCTTGTGCATCCCCCTCCGATGCTTGTGCATGAACCCCGGTGCCGGTGCATGCCCCCCCCGGTGCTTGTGCGTAACTCCCGGTGCTTGTGCATGCACCCCTGGTGCTTGTGCATGCACCCCCGGTGCCGGTACATCCTTCCCCGGTGCCGGCGCATCCCCCCCCGGTGCCGCCGGCTCCCCGCGCCCCGCTGCCTCCGGGCGCTGCCGGCTCCCCCCGCTCCGGTGCCGGTGCCGGCTCCCCCCCGGTGCCGGCGGGAGGGGCGGGGCGGGGCGGCCGTGATGCAATTTCCGCGAAGTCCGGCCCCTCTTTGAATGCGGGGAGGCCCCAGAAACGAAACCACCGGCGGCGGCGGGGAGCCCCGAGCGCAGGGCGGCCGCCCCGGGCTCCCCCCACCATCCCCGGCCGCGGCAGCGGTGAGAGCGACGCTGGGTTGGGGGGAGCGGGGGCTCTGCGGGGTGCCCCGGGGTGCTGCGGGGTGCTGGGGGGGGCACGGGGTGCGCACGGGGTGCGCTGGGTGCTGCGGGATCCCTTTGGCACGCAGCGCGGGGCTGGGTGCGCGCTGGGGAGATGCCGGGCGCAGGGGAGCCCTGGGGTGCTCCGGGGGTGCCCGTGGGGGCGATGCAGGGTGCGCAGCCCCCCGCCTCCAGCCCCCCGAGCTCGCAGCATCTCCCTGCCCGTGCGGGAGCCCCGGGGGAGAGGAGGGGATGGTGGTCAAGGTGCGGCTTTTGGGGTGCAAAGTCCTGGCCGGGTGGCAGGGAGCAGCCGGGCTGGCAGGGGCGCGCTGCGTCCCCCCCACCCCCGGCAGCAGCCCCCCGGTTCCTCTTCATTGAGCTTCGGGGATGTGTTCTGCAGCTCGTGGTGAACTTTTCCTGTTTGGGTAAGGCAAACGCGGTGGGTTCGGCTGCAGGTGCCCGAGGGCTCCGTGTGCGAGGGGCTGTGCGCACCCCGGGGGCTCCCCCTGGGAGAAGCGCGCCGGCCCTCCATCCCCCCGGCTCTTTGGGACGCGGAGGGAATTGGCGTGGTGAAAGCGGCTGGGAAAAGGAGATTTGCAGCTACAGAAGTTGGATTTGCTCAGGAGGGAAATGCAGGGGAGGGGGCAGCCCGCTGTCGCTGCGAGGATAAGCGCAGGTGGATGGGGAAGCGAGCGGCACGGAGCAGCACCCGTGGGGCAGCACCGGCTGTGCCACCCACTTGTGGGGTGCTTGGGAATGTTGCACGGATCTCGCCCTGCTCCTCGGAGCATCCTCAGCTGTGAGAAGACAAAGTCCTGGGGTGCCCAAACCTTGGCTGGGACGGACGACCGGGGTGCAGGACCAGAGTCCCCCGAGGCGCGCATGTCCACTGGCAGCGGGGAGATGCAAGGGGCAGTCCTGGCACTCTGAGCCACCCTGCTTGCTGCGACCGAGGGGCACTTGGCTCACTCCAGTGTGATGGGTTGCCTAATTTCCTGTCAATAATTAATTGAGGCGAGATCTGACAAAAAAAAGCCGCCCTCCTCCCCCAGCTCTGCTCCGGGTGCGAGCAGGACCAGCGGCGCGGGTACGCTGAGCGTTCCTCTGCTGCAGCCAGGCAGGCGGCCGCGCTTCTGCTCGCCATGCCCAGGGAAATGTGATTACCCCGCACGTCAGCACAGCCCTGCGAGGCAGCCGCCGAGGGCAGGAGATGATGCTCGGGTGCAGCGAGCCCCAGCCCTGACCCAAAGCGTTCGTCTTCCTGAGCATGGAGGAAATGCTGTTGGCGAGGCGGTGGCGTGCTTCGCTTTGGTTTTCAGAGGTCAGAACGGTGCTGGGCAGAGGGTGCTCGTGGAGCTGAGGGTACGAGGAATTGGGAGAGAGGCAGATGCTCCTGGTGGAGCTGGGCTCCAGAGCAGGTGTGTACCAGTCCAAGCCATTCGAGCGACTAGTTTCACCCATCAGCGGGTCACAAGTGGCTTTAAACCCCAGTTTGTGCTTTTCGGGGCTCGTGCAAGGAAGGGGTGTTTGGAAAATGTACAAAATCCGACTTGCAAATTGCGGTCTGTGGCTCGCAGGTATCTGTTCCTCCTGATCAGCTGCCACCATCCTCGAGGCCACGTGGATTTTGCCCTGTTGACATCAGAGCTTTATTGTCAGCAGGAAGGCTGGTTTGTGGGGCAGCTTCCTTGAACTTCCTTGTGCCACACTTCCCTCCTCCACCAGCTTTAGGATTTCAAAAGCTCCTGTTGCTTTTTTTCTTTTCTCCTCCTCCCTGTTCTGCTGTAATGTGGTTGTGGAGATGAAAAAGCTTTGAATTGGCTTTAATGCTGGTGATCCACGGAGACTTTAAGAGGGGGATGCACTTCCCTTTCCTCTTCCCTCCTACTTACAGACCCGGACAGGGAGCTTGTTCCAAGAGCTTGCTGAAAATCAAACACTTTGTTAAAAAAATAAACAGCAGCAGAATTGACCCTTTAAAGCCAGAATACTCCCTCGTGGCTTTTTTTAAGCTGGGATGTCCTGCCTTTGGCATGAATTCCAGTAACGCCCCGGCTTCCCCATGCACTCTTTATTAGTAGTTCCTAAACTGCTTCACGGAGCGGGTCGGTGGCGGAGTCGTTGCAGCGCTGCAGGACCTCGTCCTGCTCCCTGCTGGGCTCAGCTGCTGGGGGCGTGCTGGGAGCGGGGAGCTGCGCTCCTCCTGCGCTGCCCTGACCGAGCCGAGAGCCAGCGATCGGGTTTCAGCCGCTCGATTTTGTGTTACTGAGCTCCTTTGGAGTTCTCGCCCGTGACTGAGTCTCCTCCATGCCAGATGTTGCACAAAGCCTGGACGCGAGCGCTTCCCCCCCCCCCCCCCGAGGATTTGCTTCCAGAGGAAGGAAGGTGAAACTGCTATCAGAGGGAAACCAAAGTGGGCCAAAAGCCACGGATGTTAGCCCTGATCCCGGCAGGCTCAGGAACGCGCTCCTGACCAGCTCCCGTGCTTGCCAGACCCTCTGCAAAGTCCCTGCAGCGAGCTGAGCCCGCAGCGGTTGGCTCAGCACCTGCAGCCCCGTGGCAGCGCTGCCCTCGCTGCCTTGTTGGGGTTCAGCATCGCTTTGTGCCCCCGGGCAGGACACACAGCGGCCCCACTCCACCTCCTGCCCCTTTATTGCTTATAGGTGCTCTCTGATTGAGGCTGGGCATCCTCAGGACGCAGTGCACGGGTGGTGCTGTGTGAGCAGGTCCCGCGAGGTCCTTACAGATTTTGTAGGTTTGGTCAGTTTGGGGAGGTGAGGCCAGGCAGAGCCGGGGCAGGGCCACGCTGCGGGTCCTGCTGTAAGCTCCCGTAGCCTTCTAGGTGGGGGCTCCCACCCTGCGTGGAGTACAAAGGCTTCAAAACAACCCGGCAGTGATGAGCTGGGAGGGATTTAGCTCCCAGTAAGGGGAACTGGTGGCACGACACAGTGAACGAGTCCGTGGAGGAAACAGCCAGTGCTGCTGTTTTTTTTTTTTTTGGGGCAGGGAGCTTCGCAGTTTAGGGAAACAGCAAGTGGCAGCGGTGCACGGAGCCGGGCTTGCTGCCAGACCTGGGGAGATAAACAGGGCTCGTGTGTATCCGCCGGGCGTGTGCCCAGCCCGATGCGTGGCGGAGAGGTAGGAGGAGGTGATTTATTCCTGCCGGCATGGGGATGTGATGCTGGTTGCTCCCTGATGCTGCACGGTGATGCTCTGGTCTCTGCTGTCCCTGCTTGGTGTTTTGCTGCCCACAGTCCCAGCCCAAGCGGCAGCACCAGCGCCCAACTGGCTGCACCTCGCTGTCCCGCATCCCCTTCACCCAGAGGGAGGCAAAGGAATCTCAGTGAAAAGGATTTAAGCAGAAGCAGCGCAAAGTTTGAGCCCTGCTCTGCTGTTTGTCGGACCTCAGCCGTAAATACAGTTCTTCCCCTGCTCCTTTGTGGCTGTGGGTTGGGTTCCCGAGGCAGAGGCTCAGCACGAGGCTGGTGGCTCTGCTTGGCAGTGCTCCCTGTGCCCCGAGCATCGCAACCCAGCCAGCCCCGGCGCCTGCACACCCCCCCGAAACCCTGCAGCAGCATTTCCAGGGATGCTCCCTGCCCCTGGTTACCCAGGAAACTGCTCGCAGATGCTCTCGCCCATGGCACGGGGACGGCTCGGAGCAGTGAGTCACCGTCCCCGCATCTGGAGCCGGATGTTTACGGGACGAGATGCCGGCGGGTTCCCCACTCCAGCATACCCAGCAGCTCCTGGCCTTGGCTGCTGGAGCCAGGGAGGAAGGAGGGCGGTCGCCGTGTTGATTAATCCCAATTAATCTCGTGCACCACGGGGAGGAGGGCTGGGGGCTAGGCCGGGGGTTCTGCCGCGCGGCACGGTGGTGGGGCTGCCCTGCCGTGCCCCAGCATGACCCAGGGGGGAGAGAGCAGGGAAAAGAAAGCTGGAGGGAGGAAGCGGAGATGGGAGAGGTGTTGGGAGAGGGAAGAGGAAGTCAGATTGCTGGGCTCTGCTCTGGGAGGTCAGTGGCCGCTGCAGGGACCCTTCCAAGCCGAGCCCTGCCGTGCCTTCCACCCTCTGGGACAGCTTCTGCCACAAGCAGCTCCCCTGCCCTGTGCAGGACAGGATGAAGGTCTGCAGCCTGCAGCACGCTGAGGATTGTGCTCAGCCTCCTGGTGCCCTGCAGCTCAGCAGCCTCCCCTTACGGGATGTGGTCCTCCAGGTCCCACTCAGCCCCCGAGCAAGTCAGGAGCAGACCCCAAGTGTTTGGGTGCTGGGGGCGAGCACGGCTCCGGCTGAGTTTTGCTGCAGGCTGAGGCTCCTGGCTAGTCGCAGGAGGCTTTGTTTTGATGCCTCAGCTCACGTGCAGCAGAGAGACCAGCTAATGCTTCCTGCTAAGTCACTCGTTGCTTGTTTCTTTGTCAGGCTCTGGGAACTCGCACCGATGGCCGGCGGGTACGTAGCGAGCTAGGACACAGCGGCTCCATGGCACCTCCTCCGCCCCGCATCGCTTTTTAGAAACTTGTCTGGGGTCACCTTGATCCGCACAGCCACCGCTGACAATGCCCACGGCGAACGGCCCCACGGTGCCGCTGGGCACCCTCCAGCGGCAAGTGGAGCTGCTCCTGGTGTGCTCCAAGTGCAGCGTGAAGGAGAACGAGATCACCTACCAGCTGCGGCAGGTGGAGCACAAGTGCATGTACGAGATCCTCCTGGCCCGCTGCCGCAGCCGGCACAGCACAGCCTGGAGGAAGATATCGAGGCGGCCAGGATTCCCCAACCCAGCCCGCTACGCCGTCTGCAGGTACTACAGGGTGGGCTTGGGCTGCAGCAAGCACGGGAACCAGTGCACGTTCGCCTGGAGCCCGGAGGAGGCCATGGTGTGGAACTTCGAGAAGGAGCAGCAGCTGGAGAGGCGGCAGCTGAAGGCGGCGGTGCTGCAGGCGCAGCTGGGGGGCTGCTCTGCCGCTCACCTCCCCGCCACGGCCGCCGGCGAGATCCTGAGCGAGTTTGGGGGGCAGTTCCAGGAGATCTGCAAGAAGTGCTTCTTCGGCTGCCCGCAGCGCATCTCAGCGGGCGGCCAGGAGTGGCTCTGCGAGTTCCACCGCAGCTGGGACCCGCTGCTGGTGCACGTGGTGTCCGACAGCCGGCTGAAGAAGCAGTACATCGCCATCCGCCCCTGCCCCGAGTTCATGCCGACCCTCAACTACTGCTGCTTCGTCTCCAAGGGGCAGCCCTGCCGGCACAGCATGCAGCGGTGCCAGTTCGCGCACAGCGACGTGGAGATGGCCGTCTGGCAGGCCGAGAGGGAGCAGGGCCTGCTGCGCTCCGACCTGCTGCTGGCAGCGGGGCTGTGTGCCGAAAACGGCAAGCCGGCGGCACCCGCGCCGGTGAGCTTCTACTGCCGGGTCTGCCTGGTGACCTTCAGCTCGCAGGAGAGCTTCGAGAACCACTGCTCCTCCGTCGAGCACGTGCAGATGCTCTCGGTCGACACCTCCGTCCAGTGGGTCCACCGTGCGCCGCCGCTCGGGCTGAAGAACTTCAAGCTGTGCAGCAGGTAAGGCGCTGCGCCGGCACCGGGGCAGGGTGGCCGTGGGCAGCGGGCACGGGCAGCACCTGGGACGGCTCTCTCCCGACAGAGCGGAGGTGTGCGAAATGGGGAGCAGCTGCACCAAGGCGCACTCCATCGAGGAGCTGCAGGAGTGGATCCAGAGGGTGAAGGTTGCCGCCAAGAAAAAGAAGCAGGCCATGAAGGAAGGGCTTTTGTCCTACCAGGACCGGCTGATTGCTGAGTATCAGGCGTGCTCCAACGAGGTGTTGATTGTAAGTTGTGGGCGGCAGGGTGGGAGCATCAGTTTGTGGTAGCCTGGTGTGTTTTCTGAGCTTGGGAAGGGAGCCCACGGCCTCCAACAGTCTCATTGCCAGAGGTGGGCAAGATGCAGAGGGGGATCATAGAATCATTCAGGTTGGAAAAGACCTCTAAGATCAAGTCTAACCATGGTAGCATCCCTGCTTCTTCTCCCCTTTTGAGGCAGCCTGAGCACCAGGAGCTTGCTCCAGGTACCCGACCGCACTGCCCTGCCCTGGGACATTTTGTTTCCCAAGGATGCTGCATGGGAACATTGAGCAGCAGCGCTGGGGGCTGAGTGTGAGGATTTATGGTGCAGGTAGTAGGATGGCAAAAGATGGAGATGGCAATGTGGTGGGCTCTGGAGCCCGTCCCTGGGTTATTGCCTTCATCCCCGTCCCCTCTTGTTCCTCTCCTGCAGATGTCTGAGAACGTTGAGGGTGTTACAGTTGTGTGTCCACAGCCCCTGCATGTGCAGTCGGAGGACAAGCGGTTTAAATACCAGTGGAAGTTCAGGGTCCACTCCAAGGTAAGCCCACCTCTGTGTGACGGGAGGCTGAGAGCCTGCCCACCCCTGCAGGAGGCTCTTGGCTCCAGGACAGGAATCTGGGGGTGTCTGAGAGGGGACACGTGTCAGGTATTTGGCAGTGGCTGTGCAGCCGCCGTGTCTCCTGCCTCGTCTCATGCAGCGGGGCTGGTGTGCTCCTGGCTGCTCTCAGCGCCTCCTGCTTATCATCACAAATAACGACATTCAGCCACCTTCCTGCCCTGAATTTTGTGTGGGCACTGGGAGCAAGAGGCCAGGTCTAATTGCCCTCTGCCAAGCTTACAGCAGACACTCTATAAAACTGTGACCTGAGGTTCTTAAAAGCTTAAAGAAATCGCTCTGGGGTTGCACGAGGAATAAGCTCCTTTCAGGAGAATTTCAGGAACACTGGGTCCAGGGTGGCACTCGGCTCCTGCAGCAGCTTTCGGTAGCACCTCGAGCTCATGCCTTGGGTCTCCCTCACCGTGCCCCTGTCTCCTCACCCGGCAGATGCCCCTGCAGCACGTGGCGCTGCTGAAGCGGGATCCAGGAGTCAACTTCTACCTCTCGGGGAACGGGCTGTCACGGGGCCTCCACTACCTCCGCGGGGAGCACGTGGCCACGCTGCCCACCTCGCCGCCCGCGGCGCTGGTGGAGGTCTCCATGGAGTGCTGCACGCTGGGCATCTTCGAGCAGTGGGTGGTGTTCGACTTCGGCAGCCGCCCCGTCCTCCTGCAGAAGATCAAGGTGAAGGTGGGCCGGCGGGATGGCCCCCAGCACGTCCCCGCCACCACCGGCCGCCCCGTTGACTTCGTGCGGTGGGACCGAGGCAACCGGATCATCATTCACAGCGTGCCAAGGACGAGTGAAGACGTGGATCTGCTGGCCAAATACAAGCCTGCGGCGCTCTCGCTGGATTACCGGCCTGAGGGCGGTGTGAACGCTGCCATCACCCGGCTCAACTACCGCGAGAGGATGCACAGCTTCCTCTTCTGCGAGGAAGAAGCCGAACAGGCTCTGATTTCCAAGTAAGTGCCAGGTGTGGATAGAAATGGGTTCCTCCTAGCTGTGGACCATGCACCCATTGCTAGCCCCGTCCTTGGGGCCGTGCTGCTGGTGAAGTCCCTGTCTCTTCTGGGTTGGGTCCTCGGGTTCCTGTGAAACCCTCCAAAAAAAATGGAAAGCGAGAGGGCTTGCTGGGCAGTGATACGAGGGGAAGGGCTGTGGATCAGCTCAAAGCACGGTTCCTGTCCCTGTGCTCAGGGTGTAGGTGACAATCCCCTCTTTGCGGAGGGGAGGGCAGTTGCTGATGAAGTAAGTGACGAGTTGGTTCTCTGATAATTTGGGTCTCTCCTCCTTTCAGACTCAGCCTGCGGGTCCTCATCTCGCTGAGCAACATGATCGAAAGCCTCTCCGTGGGGATGGAGTTTGCCCCGCCTGGTGAGCTGTTTGCTAAAGTGCCTACCCCGTATAACCTCTCGCCGGACACAGATGAGGGGTATCTGCTGAACAGGTCCGTGCCCACCGCTTTCCTGGCACTCGACCCACCTGTAGACGATCGGGTTTACGAGGTTGGCGTGTACCATAAAGCCACCACGGAGAACACTATCTGGCTACAGATACCAAAGAGATGCTGCTCAGAGCTGAACTTGAAGCCAGAAACCTCCCTCAACGTGGAGATCCAGTTCCAAATTGACCAGCTGCTGTTCCGGCAGTGGCATCAGGCTGTCGACAGCCTGCTGGATGAGAGGCTGGTCCTACCTGATGTCGCCAGTTGCACTATCCCCTACTGCCTCAGACAACCAGAGCAAGGGAACAGCAAACAGAAACTGGCCATCTCCTTCATCACTGGCCAGGTAACCAGCAGCCGGCAGGTCCCACCTCTTCTCATCTACGGACCTTTCGGCACGGGGAAGACGTTCACGTTGGCCATGGCCACCCTGGAGATCATCAGGCAGCCCAACACGCGGGTGCTGATCTGCACCCACACCAACAGGTTAGCAGGGGACGAGGGAAAAGGCAGCCAGAGTCGTGGGCCAGGCTCCTGCACTGGGCCACTGCTTGCCTCGTGTGATGAGAGGGAGCCAGAGTCCACGAGAGGGAGCTGAGGTGGCCTTTTTTAAGTATGCGTCTCAATTACTTGTTTAAATAAATAATTCATTTGCGTTTAATATGTCTTAAACTGCTCTGGCACTCCTGCTAGGAAGAAGCCTGGCACGGGTGGAAGTGTTGGCGGAAGAGGTAGCATATTCCTGCTCCATTATGAAGTGGGGATGGAGAGAGTGTTATTTCTTTCTAGCCTTGAATGTGTACTGGAAGAAATGGAGTGGAGCCCTCGAAGGCTCTATGCATATGTCATTGTTTTGACTTTTCCATGGGGAGTTTGGGGAAAGGGAAATGCAGGATCTGGTCTGACTGCTGTTGAGTCTGCCTCGAGAGAATCCAGGCCAAGCTTGTTAAAATTAGCGCAGTTATGCTGAGAAGTGTCCACGTCCAATCCTGCAGGCTGTTACTGCCTTAGTTTGCAATGTATAATAGATGTATGACTTCTAATCTTAGCCTGTTTCAGGCTGCCTGCTCGCCCTGAAACTACTTTTGTGCAGATCTTGCATCATCCGCCTGGGCTGGGGATGCCGGGAGGTCAGCAGAGGAGAGGTGTGCCAGCTCACGGCTGTGTGATTTGGTTCCAGGGAGAAGCAGGGCCACAGATTTAGCTGGGCACGTTGCATTTGAAATGATTTCTCCATATCAGCATTGATTGATGCCGTGGTCTCGTGTATCAAATCATACTTTAAACCATATTCTCAAAATATGCTTGGACTTGGTGGCTGAGTAAACACCGGCTTCTTTGCACATACATGGTTATCTCTTGTGAAGGGTGCGTTGTCAGCCACAGCTTGGGGAGGGTTTGGCTGCTGGTGGGTGGGTGATAAGAGAAGACTGGGATAATGGTCACAGCACTGGGAGCAACACTAACAGTCCCTTGATAGTTTCCACCTTTGTTCCCCTCCAGCGCTGCTGACATCTACATCCGGGAGTATTTCCACAGCTACGTGATCAACGGGCGTCTGCAGGATGTTCCCCTGAGGATTCTATCCACTGAACGTTCCATCACTGGGATCGACCCCATCATTCAGAAGTACTGCTGCCTCTCTGAAAACCAGTGCTCCTTCCGGCACCCCACGCAGACAGATATGAACAGGCACCGCATAATTATTACCACCTCCATGTTATCCAAGAAGTTGAAGGTCACCCCGGGTTACTTCACCCACATCATGATCGACGAGGCCGCTCAGATGCTGGAGTGTGAAGCTTTGATCCCACTCTCGTATGCCACTCTCGAGACTCGGATCGTCCTCGCTGGGGACCACATGCAGATAACCCCAAAGCTGTTCTGTGATCCACAGTCTGCGGATCACACCTTGTTGAACAGACTCTTTAAATTTTACCAGAAAGAGAAGCATGACGTGGCCGTGAAGAGCAGGATTATCTTCAACGAGAATTATCGTTCTACTGCAGGCATAATTGAGTTTGTCTCCAAGCACTTCTACGTTGGCAAAGGCAATGCTATCCACCCCAGTGGGAACATTCCCCCCCACCCCAAAATCTACCCGCTCATGTTCTGCCATGTTTCTGGTGTGGCCGAAAAGGATATGTCCTTGATTTCATGGCAAAATGCTTCCGAGATAACACAAGTGACTGAGAAAGTTGAGGAGATTTATCAGAAGTGGCCAGATGAGTGGGATGTCCGAGATCTGAGGAAGATCTGTGTGGTCTCCCACGGTAGACAGGTATGTAGGAAAAGCACGCTTTCCCTAGCTGGAGGAGTGTGTATGAGCTGCTGACTACTCCCTAAACCCTTCCTAATAAACGCTGGGCTCTGCTTATGATAAACCCATCTCTTGCGTTAGCAAAGAGGGGGAACCTGGGGTCTTGCATGCCACCACTTTTTTCTCGAGGTGCTCTCTGTGTAAAGCAGTGTGCAGTGGGTGGCTGCGCCAGAGATGCCTCGTGGTGGGGTGCTTTAGTCGAAGATGTCTTTCAGCTTCCTCTAAGCGGGTTAACTGGAGGGCAGACTGGTAGCACTGGCTGAAGTCAGCCCAGGACGTGAGATTGCTGTTGAGTAACCTTGTTAGGGAAACAGCAGCTGAGAGGGGTGAGGGACCTTGGAGTTGGGGGAGCACGTTCCTGAGCTGAAACTGAGCTCAGTTATGCCTCTTTGTTCCTTAACAGGTTTCTGCAATACGGCAAGAGCTGAGGAAGAAGCACCTACCAGAAGTGATGGTGGAAAACTATGAAAACTTGCCAGGTATGTGCCCTTTGCAATAATTGAATAATGTGTAGTTGTGTTTTGAGGTCTCCTGCGTGCTAGGGAGGACTTTTCCAGTCACATCTGTGGACAAGAGAGTCGATCACAGCTACTGCCACTGTGTAATGAGCAGGGGGAAGAGATGCTGGGTGGTGAGAAGAACATCTTGACATTGTCCTCCTTGCTAAAATGCCCAGGGCTGAGCTGATGGAGCAAGTGGGTTTTATGGGCACTTCCCCATGGCTGGCGGGCAGGGTGGTTTGCCTTTCCTTGCTGTGCCTGCTATACAGCATTTGTGTGCATCTCTTACACCAGATAACCAGGCTCTCTAAAGCTCACTCAGTGAGTGCCCATGCATGCATTTCCCTGCAAGATACCCAGGGTGGTCTCACGGCAAAATACCCTCTGGCAAAGTGCCTGGGGTGCTTTCAGGCAGAGCTCCCTGCTCTTCCCCATGTGACCCACATGGTGATGACAAGGAGGGAGCTCCTGGAAATCCTCTGGCTGATTGCCATCCCCGTCTGGTTGGTAATTCTTGGAGTTCACCCTTGCCTTCGTGAATACGATTTCACACTGAATTAAATCTGCACCCAACTGTCAAGTCGTTTCAAACATATGGATGTTTGTTGGTGGGAGGGCGGAGACCCTGGAAGTGCCGTCCCAGAGACGTCAGCACGTGTGAATCGCGTGAAGGAAGCCCCATGTACCAGCAGGGGAGGCCAGGAGTAGAAGGGAATTGAAACTAACGTGCCCTGTGGGTACCCACTGCAGCCAAAACCGCAGAGCAGTTTGCTGAAGGAGGAGTCCACTGCTCTGGATGATGAGAGAGCGATAGGGCTGTTTTTGTTCTCCGGGGCTTAGTTTATGACTCATCCATGTTTTTAATATTATTATTATTATTTTTTACTGTACAGCTGGGACTCCTCGTGGTGAGAATTAACCGACCCCTGGGGTGTGTTTCTGCTCTCCACACCCTTTCTTTACATTCTCTTCCCAGCTCCAAAATCACCAGGGTGCCTCTTGCTGTTTGTTATTTGTCATGCCATCAGCCGGCAGCGGTGTCCTTGAGGGTAGAGGGACACTTGTCAAGGGTCACTGTCCTCATCCCCACCAGGTCCGCAGGGCTGCTTCTGTGCTCTGCCATTCTGTCTCCACACTGCCCTTCCCTCCCTGGTGTGTGGGTGACGGTGACCGGCGGCGTCCATCCCAGCTCGTGCCTGGAGGCCGTCGCAATCCCCGAGAGCGTTCCCTTGAGTGACTTGTGCCTTGTTCCCTCCGGTGCAGGGCGGGAGTTCCGAGTGATCATCATCAGCACCGTCCACACCAGCGAGAGCCTGCGCATCTCGGCCTCCCACAACCACGAGTTCTTCAACGAAGCCCGAGTGCTCAACACCATCATGACTAGGGCTCAGTCGCAGGTCATTGTGGTGGGGGATGCGGTGGCCTTGTGCTCCCACGGCCAGTGCAGCAGGGTGTGGAAGCGCTTCATCCAGGAGTGCATCGAGAAGAGGAGCGCCTTCCCGGAGGACCTGACGATGGCGCAGATCAAGCAGGCCGCGTGTGACAACGAGAGCTGGAGAAGGAGCCTGCAGCAGGACGATGAGGACAGTGACACGGACTCCGGGAGCTCTGAGGCCGACAGCCTGAATCCCGACGACCCCATCCTCCAGGAGCTCTTAGATGAGAGCAAGAACATGCTGGTGACGGTGTCCGAAGAAGGGCTGCTGAATGTGAAGCCTGAGACTTCAAACCGGTGCGAAGATAGGCAGGAGTACATCAGCTTCTCCTCTCAAGTGATGCAGAAATATCTGCTCACGGACCCCAACGTGTACAAGAGGTGCGAGCTGGTCAAAGAAAGGTTTGACAGGGCTTCTGCCATCACCCTCAATGACTCTCCTGCCATGACCATTCAGATCAAAGGCAGGGTTCACTGCGGGACGGCCTTCACTGGCGACGAAGTGCTCGTGGAAATCCTGAAGGACAGCACAGATGACAGCGGCGGCCTCCGCCCGCAGGGGAAGGTGGTGGGCATCCTGAAGCGTGCGGAGAGCGACCGGACCTTCATCTGCATGATGGATGAGTTTGACCCCCGGGTGATGATACCCATCGATCCCACCGTCACCAAAATATTTGTCCCAGGCCTGAAAGAGAAACCCAACGTCATTCCCATCCGCAGGCTTGTTAATGGGAAGTACAGGGTGGTCAGCTGTGAGAAGATCAGCCAGGACACAAGGAGACGCCAAATCTTCTGTGTCCAGATTATCTCCTGGCGGGAAGGCTTTTACTACCCTTTGGGGATAATAACTGCGATTTTGCGTGTGGCCTTGACTTTGGAAGAAAGCTTAAAGATCCTCAACTTGGAGTATGCCTTAGAGAGGAAATACCCAGCTGCTGTTACCAGGGAGCTTTCCAAATACACCTCCAGCAAACCAAACATCACCAAGGAGAATCTGAGGGACTGTCGGAGTTACCTGACCTTCACTGTTGACCCTGAAGGTGCTAAGGATTTGGACGATGCTGTCAGCGTCAGGGATCTCGGATGTCGCTACGAGATTGGGATCCACATTGCGGATGTGGCTGGCATCATTCCCAAAGGCAGCGCCTTGGACCTGGAAGCGAAGAGGCGCGGTGTCACCTACTACCCCCCTGACCAGGAGCCTGTGTGCATGTTCCCACCCTGCATCAGTGAAGACATCTGCAGCCTCCTGCCACAGAAAGAGCGCCGTGTGATCTCCTTGTTTGTCACCATAGAAAAGGAGACCGACATGGTGACAAAGGGAATCTTCACCCTCTCTGTGATCCAGTCAGACAGGCAGCTGACCTACAGCGAGGCAGAGCTCTGCATTCAGAACCACTACAAGGGAGGTGGGGATGCCCTTTGTTTCGATACCCTGGAGGACTGCATAGCTGTGGCTTATCACTTCTCCAGGATCCACCGAAAGTTTCGGCTGCAGGAGGATTGCTTCTATGACCAGCTGGATGAGGAAAGCTCCCCAGGTAACAGGGGCTCCCATCAGATGATAGAGGAGTTCATGATCATGTTCAACAGCTTCGTGGCTGAGTTCCTCACCAACCAGGAGAACACCAGAAATGTCACTCCTCTCCGGTGTCAGAGCGAGCCAAGCCCTCAGCAGCTTTTAGTCATGAAAGACAAGTACAGCCATATCATCCCTTTGTCCCTCCATCTCTCACACCACCTGAGATTTGTGTCTCCTAATCCAGAGTCCCCTAAAAATGTGCAGTTCAGTCTCCTGGCCCCGATCTGGGAGCATTTACAGTCAGCTGCACATCAATGTGATCTCCATAAGATGCTAGACCTTATCGTTACTGATGACATCCACCCAAAGCTGGCCCCTGTGGTCCTGGAGTTCAGGAGACTGCTCAGCCGCTCCTATTTCAGTCGCTCCAACTCCACTGTCCTGTCGAAAATGGGCCACTACTCCCTGCATGTTGACTCGTACACCTGGGCTTCCTCTCCCATCCGCCGGTACATGGACATCGTGGTCCAGCGGCACCTTCATTCTGTCCTCCGCAAGAAGCCCATCATCTATTCTTCTGATGACATCGAGTTTCTCTGTCATGACTTCAACAGGAAGAATTCCAAGGCGGTTATTTACGAGAAGAGAGCCCGCTCCATGCAGATGGCCACCCAGCTGAAGAGCCAAGTCCTGCAGAAGATCGCCTTCGTGGTGGATATCGAAGGGATGGACAGGTACTTTAAAGCCCTGTTTCCACTGAATAGAGAGAGTCTTCCAGATCCGCAGGTAATCAGCTACAGGGCCCTTCAGCTGATAGAGCAGCCCATGTTCATGCCGAAGCAGAAGAGCGTTAGGCTGACGTGGAAGAGGAGGATGTATTCTGTGGAGACAATGAAGGAACACAGACTGCAGACAGGCACTCTCCACGACCATAGCATCACCCTCTTCGAGACCCAGATGTGGCAGGACATGCTCACGGCCATCAGAAGTGAGAATTTTGAGAGCCTGGCCGCTCTTCTGCAGAAGAGCAAGAAGCTCTACAAGCGGCAGGTGGGCCGGGTAAGGAAGAGCGAGTGCTCACACTATGCGGAGATCACCCTGGAGCTGAGCGCTGGCGACACGCTGCAGTTCCAGCTCACCACGGACGTCTTTCGGGGCTTCCTGGTGCCCTTCGTGCAGCTGTGGTGCGTGGCACCGGGTTTCGACGTCTGTCTGCAGCACACGGAGAAGCCTATCGACTGCTTCTCTGCGTACGCCACCCTGCCGTCCAAAGACAAGTACAAGCACACGGCGGAGTATAGCAAGGTGTGGATGCCGATGAGTGCCATGGAATCTGCTTCGTGTGCTGTGGCTGAGAATGACTCTATTGTTCTTCACGATGTCAAAATCACCTGGGCAAAGCAAAGGACGAGCAAAGGGCAGCTGCAAGGGACTTTCTGCCTAAAGAAAAGCTTTTTGGATGAGTGCTCCATTGAGGTGGACTTTAACCACTGTTACCTGTGCATTCGCCTAAGTGGGCTGAAGGTTAGGAGCCTTGAAAACGACGAGGAATGCCTTAGCCATGGCCTCCAGAACATGTCTTTGAATAACAAGGACAAATCAGAAAACAAACTTGTGGTTGATCCAGACACGTACACCTGGGTGGCTCATGGGATCACCGAGGAGTTCAGCGACAACCAGAAGTCAGACAGGACTGGTCAGAAGACTTTGAATTTTTACATCAACTATATGTCCATGGAGAACGTCCCCACAGAAATCTCACAGCCTTCTGCCAGCTTCACAGTGGAGCTCATACCCAAGATGCTGCCAGACGTGTAAGTGTGCTTCGTGTTCATGCTCTAGTTAGCCTGCCAGTGCAGCGTAATGGTTTCCCAGGGGACGCCTTGCTAGACTCAATCAGGCTTTGCTTTGCCCAAAAATCTGTCGTTGCTCAGCTCCAACCGGCCATGCCCTTGGGCCGTTGCCATTTGGTGGGGGTGGTGGCATTTCTCCCACCTGTCCTCCAGGTGGTTTCTTGCTGGTGGACATCGAGGATGGGGCTGGGGAGGTAGAGGAAGGTGCCATGGTGAGGTTTCACTGAACATCTGTTTCTTACGTTCCTGAATTGCTGCAATATGTGTCATAAAAGGCAGCGTGAAGCACTGGATCAGGGTTTGTTGAGCAAACATGTGCTCCCTGATGTTCCAGTCATCCTCCTGTGTTGCTGTGAAGCATGACCTGCACTTACCAAAGCACAGCTGATGTCCCGGTTGCCCTTCTCTGTTCGCAGTGCAGACTGTTAATTGCATCTGTGACTGCTGTAGCTTTTCCAGGGCAGAATGTGCTTCCTTGTTTGTTGTAAATTTTAGGAAAAATTGAAAGTTAATCCAACAAAATGGAGTTGGGACATAATTAAAGTTGAGTTGGGACAGAAGTTGTGCTACTTGCTCTCAACATATTTGCAGGCTCAGCTCTTCAGAGAGGCACAGAAAGCAGAATAGGACTTGTATGAAAATCGTTTTAAGTTCTTTTTGGAAAGATTTAATGCAACACCAAAGGAGAAAGATTAAACAAGACAGTTGTACAAAGCTGTGTTACTGTCTTTACTACTTTATGCTGCACTACACTCACTCTTATTTTTCCTTGTCTGACAGACGGAAAGAAAACGCAATTTGGAGGCTCCAGCATGCCTCCAAACTTGCTATAAGCATTGCTTTAGGCCATGAACCTCCAAAAAAAGGTAGGTGCAAATATTCTCCTTTGACTACGTGCTTCTGGCCAGGCCGGTGACCTGGCAGCCTCTGCAGGTCCCTTCCATGGGGATCCTGCTGCCAAAGCAGGAGGTTTCCCTGCCAAGGGGAGGGAAGAGCTGCTAGCCCGGTGGCGTGTAGGTGGCATTGGTGCAGGCTGTCCTGCTGGAGCGGGTGCAGCCCGGATTTTATCCCCAGGACTCACAGAGAAGCCTCAGGGGCAGAGCCTGTTGGCGTGGGACAAGGGTTACGTTTGGGCGGTCTTGTCGCTGGGCTGTGATTGCTTGGTTCTTGCCGCAGTCGCTTGGTACCTCCTGTTGAATTGCTTGTGTGCTCTCTCCAGTAACCTTCTCTAAACTTGTTCTCTTGTCTCTTTGCTGTAGCAGTGACAAAGTCCAAACTCCTGCAGCAAAAATCCTTTGATCTCCCTGGCAGCCAGAGGAAGCTCAACGACAGTCAGAGACAAGCTATTCTAAATGCTTTAAAAAACCCCTTCACGCTCATCCAAGGCCCACCAGGTAGGGCAGTGGGGACAGCACGTGTACACGCGCACCTTGGCGTTGGGATCTTGTCTGTCACTTTCCATGGGGGCCTCAGTGAGACAGGAAAATGTCACACAGGTTGGCAGCGCCTAGGGCTGTTCAGGGCAGTCCCCTTGGTCCTTGAATTTTTTCAGGGCTGGTCATTTGGATACTGATCTAGAGCAAGGGTGTCCCTGTTAAAGTGTTCTGAGCAGGATTCTTGCCTTTCTAGGTACAGGGAAAACTGTTGTTGGAAGTCACATTGTCTACTGGTTCCATAAGCTGAATGAGGAGACCAGCAAGAATGAACAATTGCTTCCCTCTGATGAAGACAAGCTCAAAAAGAAAAAGTGCATCTTGTACTGTGGCCCGTCCAACAAGTCCGTTGATGTTGTTGCTGGTAATTATCTGCTCTAAGCCCTTGAAGTATCTCATACTGGGGAAGGGAAAGGCTGTGAGCAGGAGGCTAGGAGACAGGAGAGACAGAAAATGGGGTCTGGTCCTCACAGAAGACTCCTCACTGCAGGGTGAGGACCAGTAATGGTGGGGTTGATGAGCAAGGGATGGGGAGAAGGAAGGGGTTTTGCATGGTGAACGCTGGGTTTCTCAGCATCACCTGGCGCTGTCTGAGCAGGCTTGTTCTCCTTCCCCAGAGATGCTGCTGAAGATGAAGGACCTGAAACCACTGAGAGTTTATGGGGAGGCCATAGAGACACTGGAATACCCATACCCAGGGAGCAACCGGCACCTCTCCCGCAAAGCCTTGCGGGATGCAAAATCAAAGCCTGAGCTCAGGTAGGACGACGTGGCCCCCCAGGCTGTGCAAGCGCTGGGGAGTGGTGCTTGCTGAACCCATAAAGCTGAACAAGCCAGAGCAAACATGGGTTCCACTGCACTGCTGCAGAGCAGCACAAATGACCTGCTTTGTACTTATTTTTTTTCAACTAAGGGTTTATAGTCTAACATAGCACCTAATTGAGAAACCCCAGTGATTGAAAACATCCTACATTTTTTCATCTCTCTTTTTTTTTTTTTTTTGAACTGCCCTAAACATCTCAGACGTCATTCCTGCTTGCAGCTGTTAACAGGCGGTTGCTATATTTTGTGTCCTCAAGGGTGAACTAAGTGTCAGGTCTATAAAGATGGAGAAGTCTGGCTTTGACTTCTTTAGCTCATGACTTCTCCATGTAGACGTGTGGTGTGCTGCACTGGAGAAGAAATTGCTTGGGTCTCTGTGGGGAAGATATTTATGTATTGTCTCTTTATTCAGGGAGATAATCCTGCATCATCGAATCCGACAGCAACAAAACCCTTTCTGGCAGGATATCCGTAACTTTGACACTCGAGTGAATGAAGGAAAGGAGATAACAGAAGCCGAAATAAAGAGGTGAGTAGAAAGAGACCTTGGTGAGAGATGTCTGAGTCTGCCCATGTGCCACCACCACCTGAAGTATCACAGTGCAGAAAGCTCTTTCCCTGTGAGAAGAGGTTTGGGCTGTGGTTTTGAGGCCTCAGCTGATGCAAGCTGGTAGAGCTCTGTGAAAGTCAGCAATTTTGCCTTGCCTCATGCAAACCAAGACCAGGTACAAACATTTAAAAAGGTGAATAAGCTGTGCATTTAGAATGATAATAAACAGTGATTAGCTCAGGGTTAGTGCTACAGTGCAAAGCCTCAGCATCACTTCTGCTCAGTGCTGTAGGCCTTCTGGTCCGAGCATCACAGTATGTCTGCGACACTTGCATCCTACACCCTGAGCCTCTGCCCTGTTGAACTCAGAACAAAATGCATTTCCTGCTCTCTGACCCAAGCCCTTTTCAGGGAACATGAGCTCTTTCTGGGGAGGAACATAGAGCCAGAAGCACTTAGGAAAGTATAGCCTCTGCCTGGTTCCTACTTCGGAACCTGGAGATGTTTCTCCTGTACATAACCTGGTATCTTCTTCATTGACCATCAGGTACAAACGCACGTTGACAGAAGCTCGTACATATGAACTGGAGCGCCACGATGTCATCCTGTGCACGTGCTCTGCCGCGTCTGCCAGCTCCCTGGAGGACCTCAATGTCAAGCAGATACTCATCGACGAGTGTGCCATGTCCACAGAGCCCGAGACCCTCATCCCCTTGGTCAGCCATGAACATGCCGAGAAGGTAAGTTCCTTCCAAAGACCTGTCTCTAGGATAGCTGCTCAGAGCTGTTGAGTCTCTACACACCTTCCACCTCTTACCACAGTGCTCTTCCAAGTCTGGTCAGTTTTTAAGGTTGTTCTCGGTAGTATCTGTGGTGGCATACCAGTGTTTCAGCCTTGAGGCAGTCTTTTCCTCTGGTGTGCAACTCTGCCAGCTATGATTAAAGTCTTGAGGCACAGAGAGGTACACAAAGTGCATGAGTATGA
Organism: Cairina moschata; assembly: GCA_018104995.1. Taxonomy (NCBI): domain Eukaryota; kingdom Metazoa; phylum Chordata; class Aves; order Anseriformes; family Anatidae; genus Cairina; species Cairina moschata. The sequence continues at coordinate 14,872,392 of CM030769.1, forward strand.
TCAGCAGGCCCATGAGCTATGTTATCTGTTTGTTTCGCTTAAAGCAGACTCATTAAGACCTGCTGTAGGCATGAAAGTTACAGTGGAGAACTATTGCATCTACTTGCTGCTCTGCTGGATCAGCTCAGCTCCCTGTCTTCAGTTACACCCATATGGTCTCCTCTGAACTTGCACTCTGCTTTCTGTAGGGGAAAATACGTGGTGTGGATGTGGCTTTGGTGCTTCATTGCAGAGCGGGCATCACTGCCACCAGCATATGTGCTGACCTGGGTACAACGTGTCAGTGTGACAAGAAGCATGGAGCAGACTTGCTATGTGACAACTTTCTCCTGCCAGATGGGAGCTAGGCTCTGCAGTATCTGGGTCAGGATCGTTATATAACACCCAGCACGGTCCTGATCGAGGTTGCTGTAACTCTAACATAAATAAATAGCAAGAGATGCCTGAATACAAATAGCCTTACACAGAGCTGATGGCCTTCACCACCCTCCCAGCTGAGGTGTCCGTTCTTTGTTCCAGGTTGTTTTGCTTGGGGATCACAAACAGCTGCGGCCTGTGGTCAACAATGACTTCTGCAAGTCTCTTGGCATGGAGACATCGCTTTTTGAGCGCTACCAGGAACAGGCGTGGATGCTGGATACGCAGTACCGCATGGTGAGCGTTTCCTCAGGTTGATTGTCTTTATTCCGTAACAGAAAATGTTGCTGTCAGGGTCTGTTCCAAGCCACCAGGAAACATATTCCCCACTTCCCTTCCTAGTAACGAGTAAGGTACTCGCCCAACACCAGCTCTAGCACACTGGCATCACAGATGAAACCTACCTAAAATGATGCTGCCGGTTGAGAAGTTCTTTGTTTTAATTTGTTCACCTCAGTTTCTCCTTTTTTTTCTTTTTTTTTTCTGCCAGCACAAAAACATCTGTGAGTTCCCATCCCAGGAGTTTTATGAACATCGGCTGAAAACGTGCCCCCAGCTTCAACACAAACGCAGCGTTTTCTACCACAGAGACAACCCCTGCTGCCCGATCATCTTCGGGCACGTAGAGGGGAAGGAGCAGAGCCTCGTGATCTCTACCGAGGAAGGAAACGAGAATTCCAAAGCTAACCCAGAAGAAGTGGAGCAGGCGGTGAGCAGGGTGCAGGGGAATTGCTGGCGATGCAGAAGGGAGGATGTTGTGTCGGGGGGGTGGTATGGGGACTGCGGAAGGAAGGTTACATTGAGTGATGAGACAGGACAAAGATCAGCAGGGTGCAGTTCCTCTTCGGGTCTACAGCGTGCTGGCCGTGCTGTTCCTGGCCAGAGGCAGTTGTGTGGGACCATGACCCAGAGCAGGCATGGCCAGGCACCATCGCTGCCCTTGGGGCAGCCTCCTGGAGGCCCACTGCCTCCGGCCGCCTTCCCAGGTGAGCAGGACCCCATTCTCCCCAGGTGAGGCTGGCGAAGCAGCTGACACTAGATGGCACCATCCATCCGGAGAGCATCGCCATCCTCAGCCCCTACAACGCCCAGGCATCCGAGATCAACAAGCGCCTCCTGAAAGAGGGCATCCGCGGCGTGACCGTCTGCACCATCATGAAGAGTCAAGGTGAGGCTAGGAGGGCGGCTTGGGTTGCTCCTCTCCTCTCCTGAGGACAAAAACAACTTCTCAGAGATAAATCTGATAGCAGGGCTGGTTCAGCCCTTCAGGAAGCATCCCTGGGCCAGGATTCAGAGTGATTTGGGATTATGATAAACTTTTTGGAGTGCCCAGGCAGGGTGAGGTTGGTGAAGATAGGAAGGGTTTATTTAGGGTGCCTGAAGGGGGTGTCAAAGAACTGCTGCAGCAAGTGCTCCTTAGAAAGCAACAGCTGGGAATTGGATGGCCTCCAGCGCTGGAGGAATCCAGACTGTGGCTGACAGTTTTGTGGGTCTTGCTGTAGAGAAATGAGTGTGTTATGGGGTGGCCAGATGCTTCCTTCTAAACAGTGTGGTCGTCCGTGCTTTCTAGGAAGCGAATGGAGGTACGTGATCCTGTCGACTGTACGCTCCTGCCCTCGATCTGAGATTGACAGGAAGCCCACAAAGAGCTGGCAGAAGAAGTACCTGGGGTTTGTTACCGACCCAAACCAGGTCAATGTCGCCATCACCCGAGCTCAGGAAGGACTCTGCATTATAGGTGGGTAAGCTGGGAGCGTGCACCAGCCTGCAGGGAACGGGGTGCTTTGGAGAAAGGGATGGAGGTCTGCACTTGTACAACTGAGGGGCTTGCTTTATTCTTTTGCCCTTTAGACTGTCTGTGATTTTGAAACTGGGCTATCTGGGCAATCTGCACAAAGCAGAGAGCGTGTGTGGCTCATGTGCAGCATGTATATTCTCTCTTTAGTTTGGACCATGTTGTTGCCATCACTTGCATCTTAGAGCTCTCTCCTGGCAGAATTTTGCTTCTGTTTCCTACTACTTGTGCAGATGTAGGCTGTGATGTGTAGGAAAGCTGCTTGCAAATGTGGCAGCACTGAAAAAGGAGCTGTGGTTTCACAGACCTCTGGCTGAACAGAATATCCCTGCAAGCTACCCAGCACCATCAGGCTAGCAATGTTAGACCACAGTGTCTCTGACCGGTCTGTGATGGTGTCGTATGAGCCTCTTCTGGCTACTAACCTCTTGCCTCCCATCCCTGTGCCAACAGGGAACCAGTACCTCCTGGAGTGCAACCCTTTGTGGAGGAGACTGCTTCAGCATTACATGCAGCGTAACTGCTATACCACAGCCCAGGAGATTTTTGTCAGGAAGACGACAGCCTTGCGCCGATCAAGATTGGTTTTGTCTTAATATGCTCGTCCGTCTCCACCAAAACTGTGCTACGCGTGCCTTGGGAAGGACGCAAATCTTTCCATTATTTGAACATGAACCATTGAGCCAAATGCACTGGGGGAGCCAGCATCTTTCCCTGCACATTGACAGCTCAGCCTCAGTGTGAGCTTTGGTGTCTTTTCTTTTTATATTACTGCAACGTTGGACAGGAATTTTCAGCTCTAGCAAACCAAAAAGTACTTGGAAGTGGGTAGGTGGGCGTGTGACTTTATTAATGATATTTTTTAAGTGAAAGATGCTCAGTGGAGCCACCATCCTATCTGTCAGTGCAGCTGTGCTTTGGGGACCAAATACACGGCCCATTCACTGCAGCTGGAACAACTGCACGTGGCAGATCTGCACAGCAAACTGAGTTGCCATATGGGACCAAAGCTTCTGAGTAGTACCACTCATTGTAAAATGAAGTCCAGGGAATTTTTAAGGCTTTTTTTTTTTCTTCTTCAAAGCAGAAAAACAATGTTTTGCTTGTTTCTGTTTTTAAGCGAAGAAAGAAAGCAAAAAGAGAACCATGTACCATGCTGTCTAGCCAAAATGCTGTTCTCTGAGCTTGTAAATACCACGGAGCCAAGGCCAAGCTGATTTTGTAAATAGATTTTACTTATTCTTTGTACAAAGGAGGTTGTCCTCACCTGTAATAAGTTAATGAAAACCAAGGACTGCTCCTACCAGGAAATGTTGGAATTTTTAAAGGTCTTTTAAACTGTTCTGAGTTTTATTTGAAATCTCTTCCTGTAAAGGCACCCCCCCATCTTTCCTACTCTCTATTTTTAAAGCTGCTTTTAATTTATTAACTTTTAAATCTGTGAATTTGTTTCACAGTCTATGGCCTGAGTTTTTAAGAGCAGTGATGGAAACTTGGTAAATGTATGACAATATATGTGTGTATGATGTATTTTTTTATTTTAAGTAGCCAAACTGCTGTGAACTGGAAGTTGTCATTTTCCTAGAGAAGGTTGATTTTGCACAGTAACTTATGGCTGATATGGATATATAGTGGTGAAGTGGTGCTCTCTACTGAATCATGGAGCTGCTTTTGAAGCACGTTAGTTTTGAAGGAGAATGTCTTTACTTCATTTCAGTTCTGAATGTATGAAGTGCCTGCCTCAGCTGTCCCTGAGACCACACGTTTGGTTGTCTCTGGATGTTCACGTGGGATGGAGCCAAGATGCAATCACAGCATTTTTGTACCACGTATATATTGTGCTGGGACTCAAGTTGTCCTGGCATATGTGAAGGGTCCCCATGACTTCACAGCACAATGGCAGGGATGAATTTTGTCCTGTGATTGCAACTGAAAGCACTGCGTGGCTCTTCCCAGTGTGAAGGAATGTGCAATAAGAAAGCTTTATGTCTGTCGGTTCTTACTTGGCACTGTGTTACTTCTCATGTTCTGACTCTGTTAGACTTGACTCAAGAACTTATGGAGCAATTCCGTTCCTCTCTTCCTTGTTTTAAGCTACCTTCCTGCACTTCCCCATTCGATGGGTTTGATCTGTACGTTAGAGACCATGTAGGATTGCTGTTGTATTCCTGAAGCATAATAACTGACCTATGGCTGCCAATTCCACCTGGGGCAAAAGTCTTTAGGAAGTAACTCCTGCTGGTTCTAAAGATGCTTGATTAAAGTTGGTAAGATGTGAAGTTCCGTTCCTCAAAGTCATTCCACCCTGGTTATTAACGATTCCATGCCAGCCTCATTTTGCAAATATTGCAATTCCAAAATAAGCTTATATAGGAACAACTTTGTCAGCTACTGAAATGCAATCGTCTATCTCAAAGATGATTTGGAGAATTGCAGAAGATGCTGGAACTGTTTGGTGCCAGCATCATTCTAAAAAAAATCATCTAGGTTGCTTTAGAGCCAGCAGGCCTTGTTTTTGTTATCTGATGTAACTGAGGAGTCTCTCCCCTGTTATTTCTGCTGGTTATTTCATTACATCTAACACAAAAGAGGAGACTCTTCAGGTGTAGTGGCTTAGTCCAATGCTCTTGTGTGGGGTCTGGCCATGTGTTTGTATAGACCAAGAAAATGACCCACAAAGCACTTCCTTTACCCTCACCAGGAGAAAAAAAAAATGTTTACTGTTACACCTTGGAGGGTAAAGCCTAGACTGAAATGTTTTGTTTAGTCACCTCTGTGTTGCAAGACAATACATAGATTTATTTTTTTCTTTCCTCTGAAGATGTATTTTGTAACTGGTGTTTAGAAAATGCTCCTGCAAACCACCCAAGCAGCAGTAACAGCCAGCCCAGGTGCTTTGGCTGTTTGTGCTGTGAGCAGGTACCTGTAGAGTTGGTCATGTAGCTGTAATAGTCAGGGCTAGCAGAAAGTGCAATTAATCAAACTTTTTGTAGACTGTTAGATATAGCTGAATATCATGTTCTTGTCCTTATGCTCATGGATAGAAGGAATCATAGAAATTAGCATAGGAAAAAAATTGAAAGTCGTTTGGTTTCATTTGCATACAGAGCTTTTAATTTACTTTTGAATTAATTTTATGTTCAAGCAAATATTCTTAAAATACTTTTTTTAAACAAACAAACAAAAAAGAACAAAAACCAAAACAACTCACCTTGCTAATTCCAATAGGAAACAACTGGCAGCACGGTGCACAGGGTATTTTGCTGGATCACAGGCTCTAGATTTCCATAGCTCCCAGACACAAGAACATTGTTTCAGGACACACGTCCAGCAGGATGATTTCATTTCCCCTGCATTAACTAGAGCTAGAGCCTGATTTCAACAACGGGAACCAGCACATGCAGTAAGCGGTCTGCGTGGTTACCGCAACCACCTTGCGTCCTGCTCCGACTGGCAGTGAAATTGCAGATGTGCAGAGCTAGGAAACCTCTCCTTGGCTCCAGCTGGCAAAGGAGAAGCCCCATGGACTGTTTATGAGGATTTGGACAGATCTGTGTAGAACGGTCAATTTACTGCAATAATTATTATTATTTTTTTTAATAGAAATGAAATGTTAAGTGTCATGAAGTGTAAATTAATGAACTTTAAATGTGGCAGGTTTTTATTTTTTGTATGTCTGTAACTTGCAGAAGATCTCAGATGACTCTTTGGATACAAATATTTTTACCTGCTTATAATGTTTGTAAGAATGAACCTCAGCATTCCTTTTTTTTTTTTTTTGATATTCAAGCCATAATTGTAAAAGTGATTTGAACTTATTTAAATAATAAATTTTATTACTGAAAGGTCTGTTTGTGTGACAGTTTGAATTGAATCTGTGTGGGAACACCTATATTTGGACTGAAACAAATGTTAAAAAAAGAAAATTAGCATTGACAGCAGTACATGGCAGAAAAGATTGCCTTCTAGATATTGGTCTTCTGGATGTATTACCCTTTCCTGCTTGTTTTATTTGATAATTTTAAAAATCAGACTGAACTTTTCATGCTCTGTAGGGGGTGAGCATGAAATCATGACTAGGTAATTACAAGGCAAAGTGGGGAGAGGAGCCAGCGACGGTGACAAGGTGCAGTGAGTGATTTGAGGAGTTTGAGATTCAGTTCAGGTATTCTGGAGAAAGGATGCTGGGAAAAAGAAATTGGGGAAAACAAACAAACAAATGAACAAGCAAACAACCAACAAAACAAAACAAAAACGCGGAACTGCAAGAAGCCAGCACTGGGCATCTTTCAGTGGAAGGCAAGCACTGGATGATAGAGATGTTTCTACCTCCTGTGCTTTGCATCTGAGGTGGCCTGCAAGGCTGCCTATCGGCTTCTAGCTACATCCACCTAGGAGCTGTGGCCAGTAGGATGTGAGCATCGAAAAAATAAAATTTTATTTATTTTTACTTCATTTTTAGTAAAAAATAAATGGTATTATTTTTTTCTGCAAAATTTGGAATTGCTTACTGTTAACCTGGAAGGATTTGCAGAAGGCATTTACAAAGTTGCTGATGAAAACAGAAAAAAAAATCAGATTTATGTAGTGGTTTATTTATTTATTTATTTATTTTCTCATTTACCTTTTTCAAGTGGAAAAAATGAGTAAACCCTTTCTGTCAGCTAGTTCTGGTTCATAGGTGCTGCTGTCTTCAGCTGAGTTCAGTGTCGTCAGTATAATGGTGTCATGCCATGTTTCATAGACAAGTGTGTAGGTCTCTGCTCTTCTAATTGTGAATTCATATGATCTGTCAGGCAGCAGATCACAGACTACACATGTGTTGGAGCTGATGGCAACGATCCCTCTTTGTCCCAATTCCGTCTGAGTTCCATGCTTCAGTAACCTAAAATGCAGCTCATACTGCTCAAGGGGTGACTCCTGATTTTCAGTAAACCATTTGAGATGGGCCCAGTTCTTGTGAGCAACTGATTCTTTTCGATCAAACACCACTGGCATCTTTGTACTGAGAAAAAGCTTAATGTTTGGGATTCTGGTACCTTTGATGTCTGCATGTGACACCAAACGGTGCTTGGCATGGAGCTTTCCTGGGACTTGCAGGGAAAGGACTTTGTTCATCAGCTCAGAGAGATCTGACAGCTTCTGCATCGCCAAGTCCCACTTGGAGAGGAAAGTTATCACGTTGCTTGTCTCTACGTAGCAGACCAGCTCCTCCCGACCTCGTTGCAGCTGTTCTAACAGGTCAGTTAAAAGTACCAGCTGGATTTCAGTCTGGGTTCTTGCGACCTTCTTCATCCTCTGCAGTCTCCAGGGGTCGATTATTTGGAAGATGTCAGTGGAAATCAATACATGGTTCTGGTCTCTCAGGATTATGCGTGAGGGCATAACCTCAATATAGTAGTAACACTTCTTCAGAAGCTCAACTTTCTTGAGATGATGCTCAAGGAGCTGGGGGCTCAGGTTAGATTGCAGGAATTGTAGAATAAGGCTTTTTCTCTCTATGTACATGTTCAAGATAGCATTGTCTTGTTCCTCTTTGCTGCACACAGTGCTTTCCAAACTGGTTCCAAATTCATTTGGATTCACATTCATGATTCTAAAATTTGCTGTGTAAAAAATACCTATAAGAAAATTAAGAACCAAAGGAAAAGCGACTGTGAAGGGAGCGTAATCATGGCTGTGACTCTTCTCTCCTCTCTTAACTAAAGCTTAGCTTATAAATTTATAGATGAGAAAGACCTATTGGACTAGATGTAGTTTTAAAGGAATTTTCCTTTATAGTTGTATGGTTTCTAATGTTTTGTACGTTAATGATGTTTTATATATTCTAATCAATTTATCTCCTGCTACCCACCCCTGGAGAGGTTATACCTCTGTATAATAGATTAACTGTCAGGAATTATTCTCCAGTATACTCTACCAAAATTGTTCTCTATCTTTTTATCTTCGCTTTCATTTTAATTAGATGTGTTTGTACTCCTGTAAGCAATTCCATTCTTCTACATCTCTGGAGATGTCTATTATTCTCTCGTAATCTGCTGGGTTATTGAGGTTTGAGAGCCTCTAAACCCCATTTTCTAAGCCAGTTCCTAAAGCTACATAATCACCTTGGTGATTCCTCCACGTGAGCAGGTATGCAGCAGGCAGAACCAGGCGATGCTCTGAGTGCAGCCTCACAACAGCTTTCAAGAGGTAAGCCCACACTTCTCCTTGCACCTCGGCTTTAAGCAGCTGCTGGACAATCGTAACCTGGCAACGTACACAGTGATGTATTGCGTCCCCTTTCTTTGGTTATAGTTTACATCATCACCCCAGCCCCTCATAGCAACTCGTTTTCCCTTGCCTCTAGAGCCATGGCGCTGGTAGTCCACAAGCAATTTATGATAAAAGGATGAAATTTCATGTAAAGCACCTTTGAACTGTTATTTACATGTCATGTAAAGCACTGGTAAGGTGCTTCAGTAGTGGTCCTGTAAAAGTCTGTATCTGCTCCCTTAGTCTCAGCTGTTTCGTTTACTGACAAAGATGTGTCCTTGGTGGTGCCAGATGAGCTGAGGTGGGAAGTGTTTCTCTAGTGTGTCTGAGCTGAGGAATCTCTGGCTCATGTATCATAGGCAGAAATTAGCTAAATTCTTATACCCCGTAGAACCCAACTTGATACCGAGAATGTGGTTTTCACAAACTGAACATGCTTGATTTGTAAGAGAAATAAATGTGGAATTCTGAAAGCAAACTTGTGGCACCAGTCATAATGCAATGACGTGATCTAGCAACTTGCTCTACGTAACTGTCTAGTTGTATATAAATTATTGTACTATCTAACTGTGATATTTTAATCCCTACATGTCTTGTAGAAGCTAGATGGTGTTATCTAGTTGACAAATAGTTTTTTCTTAGCCTCCCTTTCCCTAAATAGATAATGGAACTAATAATACTTCCTCACAGCAATTTCAGGAGTTAGTAAACCTTTCAGATGACTGGCCTCCCTGCATTTTATACTAATTCACTCATCCACAGCAACTCTTTTTTCTTTTCTTTTTTTTTTTCCAAGAAAGCTGTCAACTTAAAAAACAAGCTGTATTTTCTTTTCACTTTTTCTTTCCACAAAAATACCCTAAACCAAAGCAGTGACAGTTCTTGGCAGCCCGGTATGGAGTGGAACAGGGACAGCAAACGCAACAGGTTACACCACCCCGCTTTCAGAGCAATTTGGCTGTCTAGAGCAGTTTGTTTGCCCACAGACAGAGATGTGATTGTAGTTGTTTTCCTTTCTGTTTTCGTATCCTTTTTTTCTTGCCAGAAATGCCTGTTTTTCAGTAGCACTGCTATGCTTGCAAGCACGGAGGCTGCAGACGCACCAGCTTGGGGCTGTGTGGCCCTGGGCACCCCAAGGATAGGGCTGGGATGGAAAGGGGGAACTAAAGGAAGGTAGAGCCACCCCAACACCTTCCCCATGGCTGAAACCGAGCCCTGGGGAAGCCCTGACCCCTTCAGCAAGGGCCAAGGCCCCCTCACCAGCTCAGAAAAGCTGCAGCAGGAGACTCTTGCTCAGGACAACCCCAAATCACATTGCCCAGCTTGGGGCAGCCCTGGCCCACCTTGCCCAATCTCAGGGATGTCCACTTTACCTTGACCAGCCCCAGGGAGTCCCGTCCCACTTCTTCAGTCCCCAGTGGCCCCGTCCCAGCCTGGCCTGCACCCGCGGCCTGGCTGCCCGCAGCAGGCCATGGGGGTTGCCATGGTGGTGCATTGTGGCATACGGGGGCTGTTCCGGGGCCTGTTCCATGCCCACGGCTGGGGTTGTGGGGTGAGGATGAGGATTGCAATGCGAGGAGGCTGTTGGTTGTACAGATGTGGCAATAAACATGGCATGCTCCCAAAGCACTGCTCCATGCACTGTCTCCAGGCTGCAGGAAGAGCGATGTCCGTGGCAGGGAACCCATGGCTGGGTGCAGGAGTTGTTCCCATTCCCTACAGCTGAGTAGCAGCTGGTTTCCATCTCCAACCTGTGCTGGTGGGGCCAAATGCATGTGGTTGTGCTACGTCTCCCCCAGGCATCCCCTTTTTACATAGGTGCCTTTCCTAGCACACCCATCGGCTTGGCTGGGTTGGGTTTAGGGTCACACCCTGGCTGTCTCAAGGGCTGTAGCATTAGGGATTCCTCTCCAAATCATTTGTTTCTCCCTGTTCAATCAGCGGTGTTTATTTGCACTCTGGAAGCACTCAGGTTGCTTTAACAAGCCAGGTGCACAATGGCTGGTTGTAATGATGCCGTGGTGCACCAGTCATGGGGCTAAGGGACTTGGAACCGGCTTTGGGCTGGGCTTTGTGTGCTTCCCCACCACCGCCAAGGGCTGTGCCAAGAAGTCCTGGGCTGCCAGCTTGGTTTCCTGGAGTGCACTGAAGAAAAGAGCAGGAGTGTGAGGGCAGATCATTCTGCCCTTCTCTGTAACAAGCAAGTTCTGTTTCCCTCCCATTTTGTGCCCTTGCTGTGGGCTATGGGAGTGCTCAGCTGGTGAAGGGACTATGTTCTGAGGAGTCTGGCTGTCGTGGTTTAACCTGGCAGGCAGCTAAGTGCCAAAAAAGCCTTTCACTCCCTCCCTCCTGCCCCCAGTGGGGGAGAGAATCAGGAAAAAAAAAAAAAAAAAAGGCAAAACACATGGATTTAGATAAACACAGTTTAATAGGACAGAAAGGGAAAGGGAAAAAATATTGTTATTATAAAGGAGTATACAAAGCAAATGCACAATGCAATTGCACTTGCTGACTGATGTCCATCCCTGAGCAGCAGCCACCCTCCCCAGACAACTCCCCCACATTTATTTTCTGCATGATGCTATGTGGGATGGGACATCCCCTTGGCCAGTTTGGGGCAGCTGTCCTCATTCTGTCCCCTCCCAGCTCCTCGTGCACCCCCAGGCTCCTCAGTGGCAGGGGGGTGTGAGGAGCTGAAAGGTCCTTGACTTGGTGTAAGCACTGCTCGGCAGCAGCTTAAACATTGGTGTGTTATCAACGTTATTCTCATCCTGAATCCAAAACACAGCATCACGGCAGCTATTAGGGAGAAAATTAAGTCTATGCCAGCCAAAACAAGGACACACCAGTTCAGAGCAGGGTGTAGTACATGCAACACTGAGCATAAAAGCTGGCTCCGTCCTGGGAAGCCTTAGCTGCTGCCACCCTGCACGGTGGCCTTGGTGAAGTGCCATGCTGACACACTTGCACTGGAGGCACCTTTCTGGGGCTGTGAATTGCCAAGTGGAGGTACATCTTTGTCTGCCTGTGTCTGGTGAATCCTCTCAGCCCCAGCTGCATGGACCGGTCCAAAGAATAGCACGTTTCTGGGAGGATGATTGTGAATGACTGTGCCCCGAATCCCTGAATGTTGGAACATCACCTGCCAGCACCCCACTGCTGCTCTGCTTAACACCTGCTCTAAGCACAGAATGGGATTTGGGATATCCATAGACAGGCTTCAGGTCTGCTCTTTGCTATTCTGTAGATGTTACCACTCCCCAGGAAAGCACAGGTGATTCAGGATAACAGTGGGATCTGCTGGGCTTTATGCCATGCTGTGGGGTGGGGCAATGGATATTTTCACTTCCCAGCAGTGAATCTGGCAGTTTTATGGCTGTGGCCAGACTTACTGCAGTCTTTTGCTCTCTGCAGGGAGACTGAGGCTCTTTCACAAAGTGTCTAGGAGTTTTGTTAACTTAAACACATAATCCTTATTAGAAAGATGTGTTGAAATAGGATATAAACTGCTCCATTAAGCAATACAAGCTTCCTTTTGGGTAGAAAGGGATTTTCCTGTTCTCCTTTGCTGAGGGACCCGTCTGGCCAGTCACCTCTCTTTTATCGCAGAGAAGAGACAGGCTCGTCTGGTTCATGGCAGTAAGCTCGGTACCATGACCGGTGCTTTCATCAGCAAACTGGACAGGCGTCCTGCGTCTGAAGGTGCTTTCATACTCCCCGTGATTAAGTCTTTGGGTCAGGGCTTAGCCTTAATGCTGCCTTGTATGCTTAGCTGGTGCGTCTCTGCTAAGCTTTTTTAATTGAATGATAGTCAGGATCCATAACCCTGGCCCTGAGCTTGTGCTCGAGCATTGAGCGAGGACACGATCTGTCATTTTAAGAAATCAATGCATCTTCTGCAGGCAGCCGGAGCTTACCATTTCATTTCACAGCTGCCAAGAGATTAACCATACAATTGTCAGCTGTGATTCTGTAACAGATGTGGAAGATAACAAATGTAAGTGGAAGAAGGTTGATCTCCGTGCTTGGAAGAGGTTAACAGAAATCACTTCTGTGATAAGTATGCCAAGTTCCTGCAGGGAACGAATGCGCTGAGATGCTCATGTCATCGATCTGAAACCTGTCATTTGGGCAAAGTGTGCTCAGAACTGGACCTCAGCCTGGTCTTAAGACATAAGAAGAGTTGCACAGGGTCCATCTCACCTCTCCTCCTGCTCTAGGTGGCTGGGGAAGAGTTGAGAACAGAGCTTACGCTTTGTGTGCAGTTCCCTCAGCACTCCCTCATCCAGCGATTTCTGAATATGTGGGGGTCTCTTTGTATTTACACCTCCCAGGGGAGAGCCTGCCTTTGAGATGAGGAGGTCTATTGCGGGGTTGTACCCCAGAAATGACCTGAAAATTACAGAGGTATAAGATGAAAGTATAGCACAACTGAACCACGTGAAGTAGCCGAGCTTTTCAAACAGCAGAGGTGAAGCCCTGGGCCTAGCCAGGGTTGCTCTGCCTTTTGGTAGGGGTAGAAGCCACCTGAGCACTTTCCATGAGCTCAGTATGGTGTGAGATTGAAACTGGGTTTATAGCTGAAGTCATGCAGAGACTTCTATACTCAGTTTTCTTGTGGTTCTCATAGTTATAAATGCTAATCTTCATCCCAAATTAGCATGGAGAAATGGAACTCTTCTGGTTGCCCCTATCCTAAACAGCTGGCCCAGTTTCTGTCCTGACGTTAGGAATGTGAGCATAAACCTGCCGATAGTCTTCAAGCTGTAATTTTAGTGTTTTCAGTACCTTCACCGCAGGGATCAATTCAGCTGTAGGATTTTTTGGCACTCCATGAATTTATTTGAATTAATGCAAATACAAACATGTTTGAGGCAATCAAACGCAATATACTCCTTTTCCCCCCTCTCATCATCTGAGCTCTCCCTATCGAGGAGCTGACAGCTGTTGTCTGTCACGTTTGTCATTCTGCCCTGTCCTCATGCCCACAGCATCAAAATAAAGAACTTGTTAGCCCTGTCTTTGGGATCAAGATATGAGCAGACAATTGATTTTCCTCCTTCTTCTCATTAGTGACTTCTGACACTTAATAAAACATATATTTCCACTCTCGGAGCAAGCAAAACACCCAGATAATGCCTGTCAGAGAGACCTGGGAGCTGGAATTCATCTTTATGGAAAATCAATAGCTGGAACAGAGAAATTGGCAGAATCCAAATTAAAAGTCGCTGGCAATTTCTGTCTTCATATTTCACATCTATTGCATTATGAAATAGTCATCTGCTGCGAAGAAAACCTCTGCAGGAACAGAGGGGACGGTGGGCTTCGTGATGAGGAGGTGCACGGTCTTCCTCTCTGCTTTCACACGGGGTCTTGCTGGGTGAAGGTGGATGCCAGCAGAAATTTGGGCAGCACCTGCTGCACTGTGGCCCCTGTCCTGGGGACAGAGCTCTGATGCCAAGGGCCAAGAAAGTGCCTTGCAGATCAGATCTGCCTGTCAGCCGGCTGCTCCCTGCTTCTTCAAACCCCCTTATCACAAGGGTGTGACTGATTTACTCACTGCTCCTACCCCCCAGTTTCACTGGTGCCGCATATACCTGAAATAAATTATACATTCCAGCTATATTATGTCCCCAGATCGAAATCATCACCACGCACCAGCGAACGTGGTTTGCTCAGCAGGTGATTCAGAAGGCTCACGGTGAGGAGGAGGGGAGCTGGGGGCAGAACTGCTCTTCTGGGGTACAGGAGCCCCAGCTGGGCCAGGCCAGGAAGGAGTTAATTGCACCCTCAAGGCACCAATTATCTCCAGCTAATTGCACCCTCTGACGGCCCCCAGGGAAAGAGCCCACAGCTGGGAGGAGGCCAACGGCCGTGGCCTGTGCTGGAGCTGGGTGTTGCTCCTTGCTGGGTCTGGAGGTGATTTGGGGCAAAAGTTGCCCTGGTCTGGACCTGGCTCAGTGCTCAGCCACAAGATCTGCTACGGGCAGGGCTGAGAGCCTGGGATTTCCTCGGGTAAGGAAGCCTTTGTCTCCTGGCTCTCGTTTCCTCACTTGGTGGTGGTTGGACAGGCTGGGCAGCTCTTCAGCTCCAAAGGGGAGTCCAGGGACACGCAGACCTTCCTTTCTCCAGTTGTTCACTGATTAATGTTTTCTCATTAATCTAAGACCTCATTAATCTAAGACACTTGTGGTGGACGTGAGAGATGAACGCTGGGCTGAGCTTCAGGCTTACAGCAGAGGCTGGTTTGCAGATGATCTAGCTCAGGGAGATGGAGCGGGGTCACAGAAGCTCATTTGTCTTGCTGGAAGTTCATCAAAACCCCGTTTGGATCCTTGCGCTGTGCTGCAGCTTGCAGAGCAGCCACCCCTGAGCACGAGCTCGAGGCAGGCTGTCGTGTCCCAGATCCCACGGGATGGCTGGTGCTGGCAGGCTCGTGTGAGCTCAGAAGCATGCGTGCCCCTTTTCTATGAAAATCTCACAAAGGAACAGGACGTGGTGCTCCCGGAGAGGTGGTGTCCATGGCCCTGTGCAAGGTCCCTGCTCTCCCCAGCGCACAAAGCATCCCTGCACTCATCCTGCTGGGAACACGGTGGCCAGCACCTTTAATACCAGCGAGCAAAGCACAGCGGGCAGAGCTGGAGCCCGCGTTGTGAAATTTATCACCTGCCCAGCTTCCTGGCGCTCCCTTCCATCTCTCAGGGCTGCCACGTTAATCTGCAGCCCTGAAGTGCTGCATAAATCAGCTTAAAGCCTCCGTTCCCACAGAGTCCTCCGGACTTTGCCCAGGGATGCTCACCCTGGGGGCTCATCCAGCCCTGCCGCTGGGCACGGGGACACGGCAGCTGCTTGGCAGCGACACCACGCAGCCGGGTCCTTGTGGCTGATCTGCGGGGCCGGGGCGTTGCTCTGGGAATGCTGCAGGACGACGGAGGTGAAGTCATGCCCGTGTCAGCTCATCCAACTCTTGCTGCTCACACGCTGGTCCCTGGGGACGCGCGGGCTTTGGCAGCTCTAAGTGGGGTTGGAGGCGGATGTAATTCTGGAGAACAAGATTCCCTTGCAAAACCTTAACGACAAAAAAAAAAAAAAAATAAATAAATTAAAGTTCTCGGCTGAAGAGCTTGTTTAAAGATCCCTCTCTGGCAGAGGAAATAATGTCTTAATTCGCTCCCTCGCTGCTTGCCTCCCAGCGCGTCTCTTGGTCCCCAGAGTAGTGCAGGCCATTAATTCTGCCAGTAAACGAACTGTGGATGAGAAGTGGCTTTGTTTGAGGAGCTGGGACCGACCTGAAGTGGTTGCATGCGAAGTGAAGTCGCTGGTGTGGGGACAGGCAGGGGGGGTGTGGGCACCCCGCGCACCTCCACGAGTGTGCGATGGGATGGGTGCCGGGCAGAAAATGCATTTGGTTTCCTGACCTGGCTGTCTTTCTTTTCTGAAGCCTTGGCTTTGTTCAGGAGGTGTTTTGGGTGATGTTTCTCCCTGTGCTCCCTCTCTGGGGCTATGGGAGGGGAGACAGGGTGACTGTGGGCTGCACTGCTCCTGCCCGAGCTGGTGCTGGAGAAGTGCCCACGTACTGTGGCTGATAGGATGGAGTTACCTAATGAGAGCTGGCTAATTACCATCCACAGCCCGCTGGGGCTGCTCTGGCCTTGTGCTGAGCCTCCTGTGCTTGTCCCACAGCAGCACCGGAGGGTGCAGGAGGAGGAGGCCCCGGCTCCGGGCGAGCTCGGCCATCCCCCTTCCAGAGTGCCCTCGCGTGTCATTGTCACCTCCTCCTGCGTGAAGAGCTTGGCGTGAGTCATCTCCCAGCTAAATGGAGTGTGTGGGCTCGCTGTAGCTTCAGGCTCTTCATCCTCTGCTTCCCGGAGCCTGACACGGGGTAAACCAGCAATTCATCAGCGCGGGGACGAGGCGAGATGGATGTCCTGTGCCGCAGCGCAGGCCTTGCTCCCCTCCTACCCGCTGGGCCAGCTGCTGGTGGAGTGCTCCAGTGAGGAGAGCTCAAGTGCTGGCTGCTGGGGAGCTCAAGAGATCTCAAGAGAAACAGGGACCTGTGCTTTGCGCGGGGTGACTTCATGCTCCAGCTCTGAAGCAGTGCCAGAGCCTCTGCCAAGAGCAGGCTCTTGAAAATGTTTCCAGCACACGTGTCAAAGCGGGTCCGGGGAGAGGGGGAGCGGTGGGGGCAGCACCTCAGGGATTAAATCCCTCGGGGGGGAGGTCGGGGCTTGCACGGACAGCACTGGGGGCTGTTGGTGGCTGTGGAGCTGTAGTGGCTGTAGGTTTTTTTGCAGGTGCTTTTCCCACCCTGGCCCTGCTGCCTTCCTCCTGGCCGTGGCCTTGGCCACGTGCAGCTCCTGCAGACGCACGTGTGCCCTCCCGGCGCAGGGGATGGCTGCCAGGGTATTTTATTTTTTGTGTGTGCTGTCAAGCAATTGAAGTGTCTTTATGGAGTATAGCAGCCCTCTTTTGCATATGAAATAGGTCCCCGGAGAGCGAATCCGGAGCGAAACATCTCTCCTGGTGACTGACACCAAACTCTGCTAATGATGTTAAAAGCTTTTTGGCTGTCGGCGGCGCGGTCGCCTGCTCCTGCAGCGCGGGGGCAACACGTGCGGGCTGAGCCATTCCCGAGCTCCCGGGGACTTAAAACTTGATCACATTTACAGGGGCTGAGATAACAGCACCGGGTTGTGCAGGGGCCAGAGGGGACGCCATGTCTCCAGCGTGTTGTGCCGTGAGCCTGGAGGCTGGCATTGTGGAGGGATGCGGGGCTGCCCTGCGGTGCTGGTGTCTCCTGGGACCAAAATCCCATGTGGGGGGGCTTTTTTGGTGGGAAACGAGCCAAGTCCTCATGCACGAGGGGGGCTGCTTTGCTTAGAGACCGCTTTCACCTGGCACGTGCCGCAGGCGGGCAGAGTGGGCTTTTGTTTCCGACCGACTATTGTTCCAGGAAACAAAACCACACAAAGCGGGGGCTTTTTGAGAGCGGCGCTCTGAAAGCAGCTGCTGAAGCTGCGCCCCTGGACGGCCTCGTGCTCCTTGCCCAGCAGAGCTGCCCTTCGCTGCGTGTGCACTTTTGGATAAGCAACTCGCCCAGCGGCACTGGGGCCGGAGGTGCAAACCACTGCCACTGCTCCAGCCCCTTCCCCACCTGCAGGAAGGGGGCTCTGGGGCAGGACCAGGGGGCTCTGAGCACCCGGGGCTGTGCTCGTGGTGGGTGCCACGTTCAGCCTGTGTCCTTCAGCCCCACGATTCCCCAGCTCAGCCACCCCAGCGAGGGCAGTGAGGCAGCTCCAGCCCCATAGCATCGCTCAGGCTGGGTCCAGCCAGCCCCAAGACGGCCCCACTGGGCTGAAAGCTTCCATTTCAGGTCCCTGTCGGCAGCAATTACAGAGCACAATGGTGATGGGCGAATGCAGGGAGCTTGTGGCTGTGCTGCCGGCAGTTCTGGGGGGAGCAGGAGGGGAGGATGGCCCCGAGCACTGCAGCTGCCCCGGGTCATGCGGGGCTGTTACACAAGGGCTGGCAGGCGATGCTGCATGGCCCCATGTGCCAGGACACCCTGTGTCCCACACCGGCCCCATGTCCTTGGCACTCAGGACATCGCTGGCTGCCTTCCTCTGCACAAAGGTTCCTCGTCACCGCAGGATGTGGCTCATCCTCACTGGGATTTTTGGCTTGTGCATCTCCAGTGTTTGTGCAAAGAGAGACGGTACCTGCGGTCCTAAACCTCGGTTCTGTGGGGTATTTTCCTTGTCGGGTTTAGGAGCCACCTCTGGAGCTGGAGGCAGGCTGGGCAAGAGGCTGCTCATCCTTTTTGCCTTCTGAGCTGCTGGGAAGCAGAGGGACAGAGGAAGATTTCTGCAGGCAGCATGTGAAGTGGGGCCGAGCTCACCTGTCCGGCTGATCGCTGTGACACTCGGTGACTTGGCCTACTGGTGCCTGCAGCCAGAGCAGAGCTGGTCCCAGTGTGGGGTGAGATAAATGGCCACAGCTGCCTTGGGTCGGTGCCCTAATCCCCCAGCTGGGACCGCTGGCTGAGTCCTTTGGGATGGAGCCCTTTGGGATGGAGCCCGTGACACTTCACAGGTGTCACCGTGCCAGGCTCAGCTGGCTTGGACGGAGTCACCGCAGCACCGGGGGGGGATGCGTGACCGTGGCTGTGACAGTGCAGATGGCTTCTGTACCTTCATGGCCACGAGACACACGCAGATTTATTAAAGATCAAGCAGAGAAACGTGCTTCACGTTAATCCTGCTCTAGGTAAGGGAAAGGAGTGCTGAACCTTAACCACTCGGTGTTGTGTTTTCAGAGGGCATTGCCAAACCTGGCTGCTGGCTCAGGAGGTCTCGGTGATCTGCCTCAAGGCACAGGAGATGTGTGCTGTTGGCTCCATACCTGGTTTCTACACCGTGGTGAGAACACGTGGGGCTGTGAGGGGCTGGCTTGATGCAGACGAGGACCTTAAAGCGTGCTGCTCGGGGAATGAGGACAAACACACAACGCTCGTGTTTCAAATTGTGTGTGGCTTTTCAACCCCATCACATAGCTTTATTCACACAAACGTCTCTTAATTTACAAAGCCTCTGCCACTCATTCACATCAGGGCATCCACAGTGTTCAAAGAACTTAAATAGAACATCTCATACCAACCCGAGTAAACCAAGTACAAAAAATATTTATATAAAGTTGTTCACACGTAGGTCCTAGATTACCAGCTTCTGTGCAAAAAAAAAAAAAAAAAAATACAGATTCATTCTCTAACATCATTATCTTTAGTTGGGAGTCTGGGTTTAAGCCTTGTGCTCTCATCACTACCTTGGGGCAGGGGTCCTGGGGCAGGGCTGGGGCAGGCAGCCCCCATGCCCCCGGTGCGCATGTTGCTGCTGGGGCTTCAGCACCTCCTGGTGTGGCCAGGACCTGGCTGTGCTGCAGAGCAGCTGGGTTCTGCTGGAGGATGGAGCAGGAGACCCAGGGAGCTGCTGGGGAGGGGGCAGGCACCAGGACGGGGACACCAAGAGCCCCCGTACGGCCCCTGCGTGCTCCCGCAGCAGCTCAGCCTGAGCGTCGCCCTCGGAGCTCAAAGCCCTGGGGCAGATGGCAGAGAAATGGGTGAATCTGGCAAAATTTGCTTCGTTTCAACGCCAAGGTTGAAGCTGGCTGAAAGGAGGGGAGGCTGCTGGAGCTCCAAGGGGGGGCTCCAGTGGGATCGGCCACAGCACTTGCCCCAAGCAGCCGCAGCACCAGGCTTTGGCAGCGCATGCCCTGGGTACCAAAGCAGAGCAGCAGCGTGCTTCCCGGCTCTCATCACCCGTGGAAAATCCCAGGGAGAGGTGTCCCAGCGCGTGCCCCGTAAGCAACTGCCCCATAAATTTAGCAGGCTTAAACCCAGACCCGGTACTGCATACAGAGAAGACGCACAACGCGCGCGATGGAGGATTTCCACGACGATGGTAACGCTCGTTTTGAAGTCTTATTGCTCCAGAAAGGCTCCGGGAGCCCCTGATATGTGAAGAAGCCGGGTCCTGAGGAGTAAAGGAAGACCACAGGGGTAACTCTTATCTGTCACTAGCACCGCTGAACCTGGAACACAGCAGCACGGGGACAAGGGGGAGCTAATCTAACCCCTCCAGGCTAGAGCCACCTCTGCTCTCTCCTCCCCACGGACCTGCAGCTGCCCCGTCGGCCTCGCTGCAGGCTGGTGCAGATAACGCGTTTCCCAATCCTCCTGAGGCTTGGCTTATCCCCCCCCCACCCACCCACCCCGCTTCCCTCTTGTAAACAGCAGAGTCAGAAGTAAACAGTTTCATACAATCGCCCCCAGCGCGGCTCCGGCTGGGCTCCGCAAGCCTCGAGGGTGGTAAAATTTGGGGAGAGGGCACTTGGCTCCCCACCCCCCAAAAAAACCACCAGCCCCCACGGATGCTTCCAAGAGCTGGAGATGGCCTGGCCCCGAGCTGGGCAAGGCGCTGCAGGTTTAGTGTTTGCTTTCCTTAGCTTGAATTTCCCAGCAGGGCGACCGCAGGTTTTCAGCTGCTCCCAGCACAACCCTTGCTCTGGAGAGCAAGAATTTCGGGTCTGAGCCAACGTACCTGGGAGGAGAGATGCTAGGAGCTGTAAACACAAGGCAGCTTCGTCTATCGGCTGGGGGAGTCGAGCACGAACAGCAGCAAAATCATCGGGAGGGGAAAAAAAACGCTTTTAAGGACAAACTAAAGAGGGAAACAGCCACCTTGGCCGAAGGCTAGCAGCCCTAGGACTCGTCCTTGGAAGTGTTTGCTAACTCCTAAGTAAGGCACTACGGTCTAGCTCACGAACATCAAGCTGCTTTAAAAACACATCTGCAATGCAAAAGCTGAGGTGGAGACGTGTGGCTGGGAGGTGGCTTGAGGCTGGGAGGGCCACGAGGGGCGACCTTCCAGGGGCTGCGCTGAGTCCTGCCAGCCCCCCAGGGAGGAGCAGGGTGCTTGCACGTGGCTCTCAGCAGTGCTCCTGCAGGGCAGCCCTTCACCTTCCACCTCCACGCCCTGAATTTGGGGCTTGGTCTCTGCACACAAGCCTCCTGCTGGGCAGCGCCCTTCTCCTGGCACGTTAACACCCAGTGAGGGGCCCTCCAGCAGCAAAACCTGTGCGCAGGGCAGGAGGGTGAAGCCCCCCCACGGCCACCAGCTCAAGCCAGGGTCAGGTTGTAACAGTCAGTACGGAGCAAAAGCTCTGCTGGGTGGAGGAACGATGGGCTAGAGGTCAGGGCACTAACGCTGTACCTGGGAGCGAGGGGCTTCAGCAGGATCTGGAGAACCAGAGCACACAGGGGCTGGAGCCTGCTGGCATCATTTTCCTAAGGAATCGGCCTCTTTCCCTATTTTAGCTCTGCCTCAGCCCCCACAGAGCCTACTCCTTTTCCATTTGTCCCCAGGAGGTCAGTAAAGCACCCTGGCCACAAGGAGGTGCCTGCTCCTGCTCCCCAAACGGGTGGCAGCGGATTTAGGCTGCTAGGAAGCGTTTTAGTTAGCTCTGAGCCCGCAGGATGGAGAAGAGGTGGCAGAGGTGGTGCTGTACATTGCATTTACAGTGAGCAAAGTCTAAAGACCATCGGGACGGGGGCAGCCCCAGAACGTTATTAGTGTTGCTCTAATTACAGGCGGGGAGATGGAGGGCTAATTGCTCAGCCTGAGGTTCCCATCTCCCTGCCTGCCCTGTACTGAACTGTAACCGAGTGACCAGAGCTGAAGAGCAGCGTTGCCTTTACTGTCTGGAGACAGTCACCTAGCACAAAGAAGTGATCTGCAGGAGGCTGGAATCCAGCCCACGAGCCACTTAGGCCAAACCTCTTCTCCCAAGCGTTCCTCACCACTGAAGTTTGGCAGTAAATGGCTCGGAGCAGGGGATTGCTTTCTATTTCTCTTGTCTGCAGACAGTGTTCACCTAAAAATGTACCTAGGGGCTCCCCATCACCCTCTGTCTAGGTCTGCCCACGGCCAGGGCAGACCTCCCTTCCCCAGCACCTTTCCAGCTTGTTTATGCTGCTCTATCCTAACGCCAAGTGCCTGCAGCCCAAGCAGCGTGAGGCTGCGTGGCTATGGCATCGTTTTACTGCTTGCAATACCCAGCTGAAGAGCCTCACCTTTCCTAAAGCATTGCAGTCCCGGTGCAAACCCAGCAACCGCCTCACTCCCGTTTCCCCGAGGTGGAAACAAGAGCTTTTAACCCCAAACCGTGCCCAGCTGGGCTCAGTGCTCGTGCCTGGCAGCTGATTGCCACCTCCTTACGGCACCAGATCTTCTTGATTAACATCTACCGAGTCAAACTGCAGCACGGGGGGACGTGGGGAGGGCTGGGCAGGGGCAGCTCTGCTCTCTGGGTCTCGTTCAGGAGCAGTGAGCACGGTGATTGCCCAGCCTGAGCTCTTCTGCAGGCCCCTGCAGCCCTCCCCCGCCGCCCCAAAACACCTCTTCCCAACAAAAAGCAACACCCCAAAAATTCACATTGCCAGAGATCCTGCAGACCAGGGATCTTCTGCGCCGTCTTTCTTCCCTTATCTTTGACATCCCCCGTTGCACGTAAATATTGGAGATTACGGGTCCCTGGTAGATAAACCTGCAAGAAAAAAAAAAAAAAAAACAAGAAAGGAGAAATTATGACCAGGTACATCAGTGGTTTTGCCCCAATTACTGTGCTGTGGCTGAGCACGATGCCCTGCAGCCTGACCCAGGCAGGGACCGCGAGCAGAACCACCAGAACCAATGATTTTAACAGCAAAGCTGCACTGAAAGGAGGTGATGGAGCCCCCCAGCTGGGTGGAAGGGCTGAGAGCTCCACGTCTCTACCTTTACCTCTTTTGTCATCAGTCCAGCCCTGCTGCTGGGGTCAAGCCTCAGTTTGTGGTCGTTTTTTCCTCTTTTTTTCTTCTTAGAAGTGACTCAGAGAGCCCCGCACGGAGCAGGCATCCCGCAGCCCCGACACGGGGCTCGTGGTGACAGCCCGGCTGCCACGAGGCCGGGCACTCGGGGTGACAGCGCCCGTCCTTGAGGGCCCACGTGAGGCAGTGCCGGGAGGCGTGGAACACGCCGTGACTTGGGAGCTGCTCGGAGCCGCTCGCCCCGTGCGTCAGCAGCAGCTCGGGCTCTCAAGTGGCTCTGCAAGAGGCCGTCGAAACCCGTTTCAGCGCGACCGAGAGCCGAGCAGGATGGGCACGCAGCGCTGCCCGCCGGGGTGCTGGGTGCCTGGGTTTGAGGGAAGAAGCGAGGAACAAAAGCCAGCAGCTGCCTTTCCCCAGTTTAACCCCAAAAAAACTCAGACCAAGGGGAGCGCAGTGGTTTGCACCATGTGCTGTGATTTCCCCGCAGTTAGCAGCAGTTAAAACGTAAGCCCTGAGCCAAGATCTGTGCGTAAAAGTGGGGTTCAGGTCCCCCTGCCACAGGGGGCACAGCCAGGTCCCCACTGGCACAAACAGAGCAGCAGGAGAGGGCTGCTGAAACAAAACTGCTGCTGCCAAGTGCTCCGATCCCTTAGTCATAGCATCACTGAATATCCCGAGCTGGAAGGGATCAATAAGGATCATCAAGTCCGATTCCTAAGTCCTAGGATTTAAGATCTCTACTCCTAGGAAATCGTATAGAAGCCCACACCTCAGAGCAGGTTTTAGGACGAGGCTGCCTCCACCGCTCGGAGCAGGGGCCGGGGCCAGGCGCACGCTGCGTTTTGGGGGAGGCTGCCTGAAAACGCCACCTTTCTGGGCTGCAGCGAGAAAAAAAGCCTTTCTGCTGAATGAGGCAGGTTTGTGAGAGCCACCGGGACGTCAGGGCGATGGTGCGAGGAATTTGCTGGAAGATTTCTCCCGGGGTACAGCTTGATCAGCAAGTAGGGCAGCGGCGCCGTCCGCGTTCCCCGGAGCAGCTTCAGCAAGCTCCTTGTCTGAGCAGCTCCGAGCTCGGAGACAAGAGAGCTCCCCACGCTGACGCACGTTGTTCCTGGGGCTTGCTGGAGAGCTTTTAATCCCTCCGCTGACGCCATTTGGGGTTTTAAGCAGCTCGAACGCTCGCCCGGCACCAGCAGGATGTGACCAACAGCCCAGCACCTGATGAGGGTGGCACTGACGCGCTGGTCACAGCGGGCAGGAGGTGGCAACGAGGTCCTGGTGGGAGCTGAAGGCTTCAGCCACGGGAGAAGAGAGCTCAGCACCTGCAGGGGAAGCCTCCCCGACACAACCAGGGATGTTTCTGCTCTGCCCCAGGTCCCTGCCCTGCAGATGCGCGGGCTGTTGGCGGTGCCCTGCAGATGTGCTCAGCGGGGAGAGGAGGCAACCGCCCTGCACGCACAGCTCCCTGCCTCCCACCCCAAAATCGGACCTGTTTAACCCAAAACACAAAACGCAGAATGATTTAGCAGAAGCTGCCTTCCACGCTGAGCAAGCCACTGCAGCTGGACATCGTACGGGAAGGGAGGGCAGCCAGGGACATGGCCAGGGGGTTGTGGGGGCCAAGGAAGGCAACAGAGCCATGAGGCACAGCAGAACAAGCCGAGATCCGGCTGCTTTACAACCTTCTGACTCAGGGGAAGCCTTCCCATATCAGTAAGGAGGGTGAAATACTGCTTAAACCACGCCAGGGCTGGGCTGTCACACAGCAATCAGGAGACCATCAGCAGGTACCCGACACAATCCAGCTGCTAACTGCTCTAGATCTGCACCCTTTGCCCAGAAGGCACGTTTGTGGAGCAGCAAAGGCAGGCTTTATGTAAACCCCTGCTGCAGGGCACGGGGAAGCAGTTTGGGGAAGGGCAGAACCATTTTTCCCCAGGGGATGCTGCCCACCTCTGCAGGACCTGCTGCCCCTGGGGCCACGGGAATTGCTGGTGAGGATGACAGGGTGATAAGGAGGTGATAAGCAGGCTCGTCTCCACCCCAGCGTTCAGCTGAAACCACGCCAGAAACACTTTCCTGGCTGGGAACTGGATTTAATGCCTGTGTTTTGGAAGGGTACCGGAGCACGGAGCCCTCTGGCAGCACCTGCACCAGAAGGCAAGGCAGAGCTGCCGGGATGTGAAGCACAAAGAGGTCAGTGGCGGAGCACAGGATAAGCGAAAATCTGATTGCCAGGATCAGGGTTACAGTTTTCCAGGCTGTGACGTGAACCAAGCCTGAGCAGGTCTCCGGGAAGGGGAACTGCCTGCACGTCCCTGCGCCCGGGTGCCACAGCCTCGTGGCAGGAGGTTACCTGAGTTTCCCGGTCAGCTTAAATCACCTGGGAGCAGAATTCAGGCCCTGTCCTAAATCCCAATTTTAAGCTTCTCAAGCAGGCTTCTGATTTGAGATTTGCGTTAAACAAAAGCTCCGTGCAGCCAGAGCCAGGCTGGTTCTAGCGCACCCGTACAGGGCGCGTTAAAAAGCCCTACAGGAGAGCACAATTACTGCTCTGCCGCCCCGTGAACGAAGCGGAGGGATGCTCCTGCCGTGCCGTGTGAGGCTGTGGGTGTGCAGGGACACACGGCCGGGCTCCTATCTGGGCCACGCTGCGTTATATAAGCCCAGCATCGCCGCTGCAGCTGCGTCAGCGGCAGACAATCGGTGCAGGCTGACTGCGGAGGGGAGGGGAGGGATGGCTGGGGAGGCAGCTGGGTTTTATGCAAACAGCCCCGGGGTAGGACTGTCCCCTGCGTGTTTGTTATCCCTGCATGTCCTATTCTGCAGATATGAGCGGGATGAATTCTCCCCGGAGGGCACGGGCTGCTTGCATAACTCAGCATCGTGTCGGGCACGAGCAGATGGCAGCAGCGGCGAGCCCAGACCCTCGCCAGGCAGCATCAGCTCCCAGAAACGCCTCCTCCCTCGCTCCAGGGCACGAAGTAGGTGTCCTGCCCTGGCCCCGGGGCTTTTTTTATGCCCTCCTGAAGCACTCAGGTTCCCGCAGACTCATTCCCCTGCCCTGATCCGCAGCCCATGCTCAGCCCAGGACCAGCACCGAGCCCCAGCCCCTGGCAGAAGCTGTCAGGTCACATCAGTTATTTGGTGCAGGAGAGCTTAAGGGAGCCAAAAGATTTTGTGCCAGGAACGCGAAGGAGACGGCTCGTGGATCGGTTTGGACAAACCAGCAGTGACAGCACCGCACCTACCCAGTGGGCTTTTCCATTCCTGTGTCCCTATCTCCTTGGGTTTCACTTTGGGGGGGCGCATCAAACACTTGCTGTGCACACACAGAGTAAGGGAGCCCCCCAGGGTGCCAGGAGCTGGGTAAATCCCTGGAGCTGTCCCCAAAGGGTACATCCACACGGGAACAGCACACAACCATCGATCACAAGGCTGCCAGCCAGGGTTTTCCTGGCTACAGCAGCAGTTTTGGGTCTTTGCTGTCTTGTACCTGTGGCTTACTTTGATCCAGAGGGATCTGCTTGGTGTCTGGGCAAGGACTTGGAGGTGCTGTGCCAGCTCGTGAGGGACCAGGGCTGGAAAAACACCAGCCTCACCCCTCGTGATCTGTGATTTTTTGATTTCATTGAAGCGTTTGGCCAGGAGAAGCCCAAATCACAGCACGTACCCAAAGCTGGTGTCAGGGGGTGCTCACACGTCCCTCCCCCACCACAAAAACCTGGCCAGGCCCCGAGGAGCAGAGCTCCTGCCAGCCCCGTGGCTGTGCCGGGGCTTTGGGCTGCACCAGCTGCTAATTCTGCTTCCCACCTCTGCTTTATTTCTGCAATAGAATAGGTGGAAAAAGAGCCCTCAGAAGCAGCGCTCTGATGAGTCACCCTAGAAATAGCTTTGGGAACATAAAAGACTCCATTGTGTCACCACAAAGTGCGTTAAAGGGTTGGTACAGGGCCGGAATAACACAAAAACGGACGGAATAACATAAAAAAAAAAAAAGTCCGATCACTTACCCAGCTGCAGAGCACGGCGGTGCCCTGCCCTGAATTTAAGCAGCACATGTAACCTGGTCCATCCTGGTTTCAAGCTCAAAGGCATCAGGTCGATCCTGCGGGTTAGCAGCCAACATGTCCTTCAGGAGCTGCTTGATCCCCTCAGACATGGAAGTCCTGCGTTTCTGAGGGATGTGCAGCTCCATCTTTGGGTTTTCTAGCAGCGCTTCCCCAACGGGCACAATCTCAGTCCCCTGCTTGATGTAGGTCCCCAGCAGCTCCTTCTTGGTCTCGGCGTCGATGAAGGTGATCCTCTCGATCATGGCCCAGATGATGATGCCGAGGGCGAAGATGTCAGCCTTGGCCGTGTAGTGTCCCTCCCAGACCTCGGGGGCCATGTAGAAGTCGGAGCCGCAAGCCGAGGACAGCCAGTACTTGTTCACGTTCACGTTCCTGTTCTCCTGGCCCCCCTTCTTGCCCCGAGCCGCGAGGCCGGCGCACACCTTGCTGAGCCCGAAGTCGGCCACCTTGAGAACGGGGGTGCCGGATTTCTCGGTGATCAGGATGTTGTCCGGTTTGAGGTCGCGGTGGACGATGTGGTTCTTGTGCAGGAAGGCGATGGCGCTGGTCAGCTGCAGCATGAAGCTCCTGTTCGTGGCCGGGTCGGGCCGTCGCGACAGCACGTACTGGTTGAGGTCTCCCCCCTCGCAGAACTCCATCACGAACCAGAGGTAGCACGGCTCCTCCGCGTAGCCCAGGATCCTCTCACCTTACCAAAAAGGGGAAAAAAAAGAAGAGTGGGTTTTTCAGGAACATTGCAAAGCACCCAGGCGAGCTCAGCAAGGCACGGGAATGGCTCACAAAGACAGTCGGGGTCCCAGGAACTTGCCACGGGGCAATGTGCTTTGGGCTCCGAAAGCCAAAGCAGCCCGGGGGGGAAAAGCCCAGGGGGTTCAGTGGCAAATCTAGAGGAAAACTGTTTCCAGCTGGGCACCAACTCCACCACTGAGCTTTACAGCAGGCAGAGGTTGGTGATAGCCTTGTGCTTTACTGCTGTGGCTGCCACACAAGCCACAAGCTTCGCTTTGCTCCAGGAATTGGTTTTCCCTCGAGGACCAGGGGGAGAGGCAGCAGGACGCCGCTCGCCCTGCCACAGCGAGCACAGCCCAGACAAATGTGATGTGAGGCCAGTTAACTCACTCCACCCGCCTGCCAAAGTCGTGTTGTGGGTTTTTTTTTTTAAAAGCAAAGCCCTAGAGACCACCAGGGAAAGCCACCTTCCAGCAGCAGGTAGAGCCGAGGACTACCAGGGCCACCAACCCTGGCGCGCAGCGGTCAGCAGTGGGAATCGGGTGGGAATTGGGGTTATTTGCACAAACAGTCTGTAGCCATGGCTACTGCTATGGAGATGAAACACGGCACAACACCGGGGGCTGGCTGCACCTCCCTGCCCTCAGCAGGGCCCAGGAATAGGGCCGGGGCATGGGGGAGCATCAGCGGGGTGGGGACGCGGCGCTGGGGCACCTCAAGGGGTGAATGAGGGGGTGACCCCGAGTCCTGCGTGGTGGGGAGAGGCAAAGGGCAGCTCAGCTCTGCAGGACAGAAATCTGCAGCTCCTCCGGGGTGAGGACATGCCAGCGGGGAGCTGAGGCAGAAGCTGCTCGTCCCGGTTCACACCCAGGGCATGCTGAAGCCCAGCAGCAGGGCACAGAGCTTGTTCTTCGTGCTGCTCTCATGGGACGAGGTCCCGCTGGCTCCAGCGAGAGGCTTGGTGTTGGAAGGAAGGCTCTGAGTTAAAACCTGGCCCCCGACCCTCTGCAGGCGCAGGGAGGACGCCGCTGACCCGGCAGTAGCCGCGCTTCGCCTTGGGTGGAGCGCTGCTGGGGGAGCCCGAAGCCAAGAGTAATATTTCCTCATTTTCTTCCTATAATCTCAAAGTGTTTTAGCTGTTAAATCATCTTCCTGCCTTCAAAACAAACAGCCTTAAACATAAAGAGCTGGCACGAGGCTTCCGAAAGATGAGGTTTGTAGCCAGTCGGGCTGCCAGGAGCTGAAGGGATGCAGGAGAGGCCAGACCTGGCCTCCGAGCACCTCCTCACCGAGCGGGCGTCCCTGTGCTGCCGGCCCCAATCCTCTGCCAACCCTTTACATCCCTGCAGCCCGCCCTGGGAGCTCATTACCAGCTCGCTGACTCGCCCAGCATCGCAGGGAGCAGCATAATGACAGCAGAAGCAGCGTCCTGAGTCCCTCTGTGCAAGGAGGCTGCGCTGGAGAGCAGTGCCGGCGGCGCAAAGCCGGGTGCTTGGACCCACGGGTGATGCCCGGGCACCCACGAGCACGGGGGGGGGACGGTGGCTCGGAAAAAGGGGTGCTAGGAAGCGACCCTCACCAAGAGGGACAGCTCTGCCCATCTGCCGTGGGTCGGGAGTGAAAAACAGGGCACGCAGCCACGCACAAGCCCTGGAGGTGCTCACACATCGGGGCACCGAGCGCACTGCTCCCGTACCCACCTCTCCTCGAGGCTTCCTTCTGCCCCCTGCCCAAAACGGAGATGCAGGACGATAAATTGAAAACGAGGGCGACCTGGCACAGCCCGGCATCCAGGCAGTTATGCCCCCGATTCAGAAAGAGCCTCTGATTAATCCCCTCCCCGTGTCCTGGCACGGCATCTGTGCAGCCCGTAAATAGCCGCGCTGCGGTCGTGCGGAGCGGCACGGCCACACGCCGGCACCTCGGGGACGCAGCTCAGCCCCCTCCTAGCTCTGGTGTAAGAAAAAAAATAATAAATATTTATCAGTACGGCATCAAAATCAGGGCTGGAGGGGGCAGCAGGGCCAGGGCGGGCAGAGCTCTCCTCGCTGCAGCTGGGCACCCCAAAAACAGGAGGGGAAATCGGTCCCTGTCCTGCAGGACGCAGCATTGGGGCCATGTGGAGACAGCCCCACAGACCCAGCCACGTCCCTATGGGTTTGGGAGCTGATTATCTGCTCGGGGAACGGCCCCACAGCCTGCCACGGGGGTCTGGAGGAAAAAGTCTGCACGGGTGCGGAGCAGGAACGGGGAGACCGAGCCCCCCGAGGGGTGTGTGTGGGGTCCCGGCACCTCGCAGATTTTTGGGGAGGTGTTGGGGTGAGCTGGCTCTGGCAGGGGGGTGCTCGGAGGAGCTGTGGTGTTTTTCCACATCTCCAGCGCACGTTGCCGAAAAGGGGCCTGACAGGCGGCCAAGGGAGCAGAGGGAGGGAGCGTTTTGGGGGATGTCACCAGCA
>CM030769.1:14907235-14925085 GCA_018104995.1 Cairina moschata
GGAGGACCCCCAGGGATTGGGGTTGGGGGGTGGCGGAGCCCCCCGGTGCCTGCAGGGGCTGGCTGACGTTATCAGCTATCGTTATCTGTTATCTGTTATCGCTCTCTGTTATCTCACTCTGCCACCGCCTCCTCCCACGTGCTGCGAGCGGCGCTGCGCACGCCCGTCCCCGTCCCCCCCTCTGCGAAGCCGCTTTTTGAGGGCTGGAGTTGAGCAAAGTTCCCCGTTCCGGCACGTCCCTCGCCCAGGTGCTTAATTACCCTCGTCCCAGGGAAACGTCAGCGTGACTCAGAGCCTCGGTTCCCCCGTTAGCAAGCGACGAGATGAGCGTTAATTAAAGGCGCTGGTGGGTGGGCTCGCTGGCAGCGCCTTTCCCGAGAGGACCCCGGCACCCCCGCGCCCACCCGGGCTGGGATCAGCCCTGGGACCTGGCCTTTTGCATCCTGGATTTGGGAAAAATCCAACCTCGTTACCCCCGTCCCATCCCCGTGCTCGGGGGCTCCCCGAGCTCCTGTCCCCGCGGTGCAATTCCCCCGCTGGCTGCGGTGCCGCGGAGAGGTGGCTGCACCCCGGTGCCAGCAACGGGGGCGTTTGTGGGGTCAGGACAGCTCCGTTCCCCTCCTGGGGCTAGGCGGACACCGGGGCTGTGACGAGGGCTGGTGCCGTTTGGGGCCGTGATGTGGTGCCGGGGTCCTGCGCTGGGCTCGCGTTGCTGCAGCCCCCCCGGGTGCTGCTTTTGGTGCTGGTTTTGAGCCCTTTTGGGTCCCAGCGCGTGCTGAGACTGTGGGCAGCTCGGATTTTGGGGTGCAGCCGTGGCCACGCCGTTCCCCTCCCCGCTCCCCGGGCAGCCACCAACCCAGAGGGGCCCCGAGTGAGCAGCAGCAGGGCGAAACCAGGGGGGTTTGGAGCCGCGCTCGGTGATTTCGGGAGGGCGAGCTGAGAGACGGGGTGGTTTTGGGGTGAGAAAAGCCTCCTCGTGGTTCCCGCAGGGCTGCTGGCTCCGGCAGCACGGGGTAAACCTCCCGGGGCCACCCGCAGCAGCCGCAGGGCTGAGGGTGCCGGCTGTGGTTTGCAGCTGCTTTTTTTTGTTCTCCGCTTTGTTCTCTCCTGCCGTGCCTGCACAGCCCAGCCAGCGGGAGCGCCGGGGATGGAGGGGGGCGAAGCAGCCTCTGCTCGTACCCTCTGGGGATCCCCCCCCCCAACTCCCCGATGTGCTGCTGCCACCTCCCAGCATGGATCGCGCACGGGACATCCCCTCCAGTCCCCTCCAGTCCCCTCCACCAGCCCCCAGGAGACGCAGGGTGCTCCATCCTTGCTCCCCCCCCCCCCTTTTCCCTGCTCCCTCGGTCCCCCCATGCGGGTTCAGCCCCAGCTTGGCTGCCCCAAACCCCACCCCACGCGATCCCACGAGCTTCTGGGTGCCCCAAACGAGGAGGCCGGTGAGGAAGGTGGCACTGGTGCCATGGGACCGCGGGCAACCGGTGCCTCCTTGCCCAGCTCCGGAGGGTCCTGGCCGTGCCGACGGCCCCCGCGCCCCTCACCGGCACCGGGAGGGCTGAGCACAGGCACCGGGTCCAGCAGCTGGTGCTGGAGCCAGGGAGAAAAGTCGGGTTGCTGGGAAACATCCCTCTTGAGCACCGATAAAAATAGCTCCGTCTTCAAGGCGAGGATGGGCTGGAGCTGCTGGGGACGGGGCGGCCGGGCCCCGGCAAGGGGGGGGATGCTTGGGGGCGTCAGGATGTGGGGCACGGTTTGGCACGGCTTTATGGGGTGTCCCAGCGCTGCCCAGCCCCAAACTGGGCTTGGAAATGGGTGGGCAGGGGGGCAGAGCCAAGCAGGGGGTGCGGGGGGGGGCTCTGCCTTGCCTTCACCTGCCCCCTCAGCCCCTTCAGGCTCAGCATTTTGGGTTTGTTCCCGGGAGGAGGAGGGCGCGAGGGGAGGGCGGTGGGGGAAGACAGGGGGTCAGCGGTGGGGGGGGGTCTCTGCAAGGTCTTTGCTGCCTGATTGCAGCCGGGCTGGGTGGGGGGAGCCAGCCCCGAGCGGCTCCTCGGCCTCTCCGGGGGCACAAACCCACCCCCTCGCCCTCCCCGGTGCCTTCGGGTGGGCTCCGTCCTCTCCCTGGCACCGCCACGAGTTCGGGGCTTCTCCGGAGCCCCCATAATGGGGTGCAGCACCGAGGGCTCCCCGAGCTGCCCTGCATCTCGGGCACGGTTCGCATGAACACCCTGGAGAGATTCACACCCAGGCAGCTCAGAGACCCCCCCGCCCGCTGTGCTGGGGACCCACGTTCCCACCCCGTTGGAAGTCCCGGAGGGGATGCAGGGGCTGGGGGGCTGGCTGGGGGGCTCGCAGCCGGTCCCCAGGGCTCTTGGCGAGGCCGTGGCGAGGTGGGAGAGCCTGCTCGGGAGGTGGCGGGGATGCTGCGGGGCTGATTATTCACAGCTTCCCTCACCCCGATTGGCTCCGCGGCGCTGAGCGGAGCCGGGCCCTGCAGCAGGAGGAGACTCGGTGGCCATAAAAGCGGGCTTGGGAGCCGACGGGGCGGCGAGTCCAGCGGGCACCCGGGAGCTCCACGGCCTCCAGCCCAGCCTCGCCGCCGATGCCCGGCTCAGCCTGACGCGGGAGAGCCTCCAGAAAGCCCGGGCGAGGGGCTCCGCGTGCCCCCCAGCTCCGCAGGGTTTGGCCAAGGGGGAGAGCTCGGCGGGACGGGCAGCGCCAGCAGGTAGGGCCGGGGCGCACGGCCGCGGATTCGGGGTTCGGGTCGCCGCCTCGCTCCCCTTCCCTCACCAGCACGCCTCACCATCGTCCCCTCGCTGCAGCTGGGCACCACTTCTGCTCGCAGGAGCGTGACTCAGGTTGCTTAAAAACCATCTCCCGAGCTGCTGTGCCGGGAGCACCTCGCGCTCCTTGTGTTATTGAGGCTCAGAAGCGCGGCCGGGGCTCCTCGGTGCAGGTGCTCCGCTCGTCCCTCACCTCTCTGGGGCTCGTTTCGATGCTGGTGCTGCAGCCACCTGCCCACGTGGAGAGTTCGCAGCCCGGGACAGAGCCGAGGGCAGCTGGGGAAATGCCCTCAGGGTGCCTCTTGGTGTGCGCCCTCAGCCAGACCCCGCTGCACCACGGCATTGCTGGGTTTTGCCACGATTCTGGTCCAAAAGTCATTGTTGTTTTATTTTGGAGAAACGTTGGCCTGAACTTGTCGTCGGGTGATTTTTAAAACGGAGAGGAAGGGAGCTGCTGGAAGGTGGTTCTGCCTCTCCACCACACACCTGTAGGGTCCCAAGCTGGCCGGGTTAGACTTCCCTAGGAGGAGAAAGCTGCAAGCCCGGGTGCACGGAGCGTGCCGGCGCTGCGTGAGGGCTGGGGATGTCTCTGTGCTAGAAATGCTCACGGCTACGGGGTGCTCACGGGTCGGGTATGCTGAGGGTGGATGCAGGAACCCGGAGCCACCAGGGGCACTTCCAGTGGTGGCTGAGATCGTGTGGACGGGACGTGGTCCCGGGACATGAGCCCGAGCAGAGATACCCAACCTCGGGGTGCCCCCAGGTGCCGCGGTGTCACGCTCTAACCCCGCTGCTCTCCGTCCTCCCTTTGTCTCTGCCCTTTGCGTGCTCCTCCTTTTCACTTTTGCCTTCAGCTCTGTGTTTTTCCCCCGTTCCCCTGCCCGTCTCTCCTCCCTCCCGCAGCAGGAGCACGGCAGAGCGCTGTGGGGACCTTGGCGGCAGTGCAGGGACAAGGTAGGTTCGCGGCGGGCTGGCCGCGGTGCTGGGGGGCTGCAGCTTCTTCCCTGCTTCCAGACAGGTGTGGGGCGAATTCCCCGGGCTGCTCAGGGAATGCCAGCGAGGATCCCAGCAGCAGTGCTGCCGTGCAGCCGACGGATGCAATTAGTGAGCTTCATTTCCCCCGGTATCGCGGCTCGCGCTTACCTCGGTGGCTGGGGACTCCTCTCTCAGCCCCGTCTCGGTGGCAGGGAGGCGATAAGGGACACCCTGTGGGGTCTCGGCGGTGTGGGGCAGGGCAGCCCGTCCCGCCGTGCCCCTCTCCGTGCCCGTGCCCACCTTGGGGGACCGCCAGCCCCGTGCCCACCGCTCTGCCGGGGCGAGTGGTGGCGGAGCCGGCGTGCGGTGGGCGCAGCCAAGGAATGCAGCTCGCTTGACACAGGATGGTGCAGATAATTCAAATTAAAATTTAATTTAGCGTGAATTAATACCGTGGCATTAACATTTCTTCATCAGTGCCAATTACAGTACATTAGCAGGCGCTGCCGGAGAATACAATAGTCTCTGACATGCGTCATTAACATGATACAGATCCCTCTGGGTCATGCCTTTCCACCCCAGATAAAAGCAGCCACGGAGGCAGGAGGGTGCTTGCTGCCAGCGCGCCCCTTCGGCTTCAGCTCTCCCTCCCAGGGCCACTGAGGGCCCAGAGTCACCACCATTCCCAGCTGCTGCCACCGGTGCCGGCCACCGGCCCCTCCAGCATCTCCGGGGGGTTCAGGGGTGGCACCGGGCGCTGCCACCGGCACAGCCCCTCTCCGAGCCATGGCACGGAGCACCCAGCCCTCCTGGCCACATCCCCGGAGGCGAGACACCTCGTGGCAGGGCTCTCGGTAGGCTGGTGGATGGCAATCATGGCTGGCAGGTAGGCTCCATCCCCAAATCAGCTTTTCCCCCTCCCTCCCTATGCAGAAGCAGCGTGGGTTGTAGCAGCGGGGTGAGGCCGTCCTGGTGGAGCCCCGGTTCTGCCCGCGGCTCCCCCAGCCCCTTCTGCTGGCGGCTCCGCGGCTCCGCGTTGTTCTTCCCCAAGGCCAAGGGGAAAGGCGCTGATTCATCCCCTCCACGCCGCGCAACCGCGCGCTCGCGGTGTTGCAGAGCAATGCGACGCTAAAAGAAAAAGGGACTGTCCTCGCAGACAACGCACGAGAGGTGATGGGGGGCTCGGGGTGGGACTTGGGTCCTCGAGGCTTGTGCAAAGGGCCAGGCTGCAGGCAGCGCAGCGTCCCGGCGTGCTGCGGTGTCCCCACGGGTCACTCCTGTCCCTCCTGGTGCCCAGGAGCAGCTCCCAGAGGTGAGTGGTGAGGGCACGCGGCCCCGGGAGCGGGTGGAAGCAGCAGGTGGCTTGCTCCATACTACGGGGTGACCAGGGGCTCCGGGCACGGCGGGGTGAGGGCTCTGGGTGCTGGCCATGGGGTGGTGACGGTCCCTGTGCTGTCTCGCCCTCCCCAGGCAGCGTCTGCAGGGCAGGATGGCGCGGCGGGCGCTGGTGCTGGTGCTCTGCCTCTCCCTGGCTGCGGCAGCCTCCGCCGACTGCGCGACCCAGTGCTCCCTGTGCGCCGGCCAGGGACGGGGCAGCGAGAGCAGCGTGCAGCCCCTGGTGAGTGCAGGTCCCGAGCAGCCCCCCGAATTTAGCAGGGAGGGAAAATACCGAGGGTCGGGGGGTTGTGGGACACGCCTGGGGACTTTGCAGGGTGACGGTGCGTGGTCGGCGGAGCTGGGGGCTCGTAGGGGTGGTCGCAGGCACCCAAGGGTGCTGGGGGTGCACAAGCTTTGGCCCCGAGCGCCGGGTGATGCCAGCGGGTGCCGTGTCTTGCAGATGTGCCTGCGGGAGTGCCAGGGCTCCTCGCCGCCTGGTGCCGAGTGGGAGACCTGCAGGAAGGCGCTGGCGCTGCTGGCCCCGCTGGTGGCCCTGGCCGAAGGGACAGAGTCGTCCCCTGCAGAGGCAGAGGACGAGGCAGAGCCGGAGCAGGAGCTCAGCCCCGGGGAGCTGCCGCTGGCACCGGCCAAGCGCTACGGGGGCTTCATGAAGAAGCTGGCCAAGGGGAAGCTGCTGTCCCTGCTGCGCGAGAACGCCCACAGCAAGGGCAGCCTCAGCAAGAAGTTCGGGGGCTTCAGCCGCAAACCGGGGGAGAGGGCGGCCCCCGAGGACTACCCGGGGCCGGGGGACGTGGGCAGCGAGGAGTCCGCGGGGACGGGGGCCGAGGGGCAGGAGCTGGCGGAGCTGCACAAGCGCTACGGCGGCTTCATGCGCCGGATCCGGCCCAAGCTCAAGTGGGACAATCAGAAGCGCTACGGGGGCTTCCTGCGGCGGCAGTTCAAGGTGACCACGCGGTCGGACGAGGACCCCAGTGCCTACTCAGCGGAGGTCTTAGACCTATAGAGCCCAGCACGGGACAGGAGACCCCGCGGGGCCCCACGCCGACAGCCCAGATGTTGCCATCACCCCCCAACCCCTGTCCCCTGCCCAGCCCGGCATGGCTGGCATCGTCCCCACATCGTCCCCACCATGGGGCACGGGCTGGGATCTGCCGCCCCCAGCCCCAGCCCAGCGCACCTGATGGATGGAGGCAGCCCTGCCTCCGTCCCCATTTGTTCCTCTCCAGCTCCTCTGCCCTCTCCTCCAGGACCCCGTGCACCCAGGGGATGTTGTCACTCCTCCGGCTGCTGGTGGTGCAGCCCCCGTGCTCCCTGTAACATGGGGGCAAACCCACTGGGGATTCATCCCCTGCCCTCCTGCGGCTGCAGACATGCAGCAGGGTCTGGAAACCATCACAGCTGACGTATGGGGCAACAGCTCCTGAGGGCTGGGAAGGATGAGCCGGAGCAGGATCAGGCCCTATAGGCTGGGATATGGCCATGCAACCAGCAGGTCCCATGGGGGCTGCAGCCATCCATTGGGAGAGGCAGCTGGGCAGGGCTCACACCACATCCCTGCCATGGGGGCACCGAGCACCCCATCCCCTCCTGGAGCTGCTCGTTGTGTCCCCCTCATCCCAGCACCCACCCAGCCCCGTCACCTTCCCCGTTCCGAGAATGCCCTTGAGGTTTGCTCGCAGGGGTCAGTCCTGCTTCCCCGGCCCCCTGTTCCCCCCGCAGCCAATAAAAGGCAGATGCCAACGAAGCTGTGCCCGGTGCTGAGCCTCTGCTTCCTCCACGTGGATCCGGCCCTTGGCACGAGGTGATCGTGTACCCCAAACCAGGGCCAGGGGGGCCATGAGTGCCTGCAGGCAGCACCTGATGTACTCCACACACCGTAGCACACCATGGGTGCGTGGGTGACCCCAAACCCCACTGCTGCTGCCTCTGGGGCCAGGCTCTGCCTGTGAAGCCTTCCCCTTGCTGCTTGTGCTTCCAGGACAGCATGACAGCCCCTGTTCCAAGCAGGACACCACCAGCCCCATTCTCTGAGGGGGGAGAGGCCCCATGGCAGAAGCTCTCCCCCAGCACAGAACCACCCCACACCCAGCTGGGGCTGCAGAGCACCTAAAGATGTTGGGGGGGGGGGGCTACATGCAGAGCTGCCCCCTCCTCATGGTGCCCAGGGCCCTGGCACCGAGCACCCTGACCCCAGGCTCCTCTCCTCAGGGTGCTGGATGAGGCCTCTCCCCCCATGGCAGGCCCATTGTGACTCCCAGCCCACCCCATACCCCCCCAGGAGGTGACACAGTGACCCCCCAAGCACAGAGACCTGCTGCTACGCAGGGCCAGCGCAGGACTTTTCACTTTTATTATAAAAATATCTCGCAAGCAAAAAGAAAAGAGAAACAAGTCGTGGTCAGTACAAGCAGTCACACAGATCCCGAAGCAGCGGCGAGGCTCCCCAATGCCCCACGCGGGCCCTGTGGGCACCATGGTGGGGGGGGGGGGTGTCCCCACACCATGCCCTGGGGTGGGGGGGACACAAAGACACGTGTCCCCCCCTGCCCCTGGCTGCAGGGAGCTGGCCTGGCCCCCCAGCCAAGCCTGGAGGGGGTGGAAGGGGGCATGTGAGACACTCAAGCTCTACAGGGTTTAGGGTTTGTTTTTTTTACGTAGGCCTCGTCCTTAATTTTGCACATCTTATTCTAGTGCTACATAACACAGCAGTACACCCACGTACGACACAAGAAACATTGGGTTTGAAGCTCTAAAAATTAAGAGTTACATGTCGAACAGTCAAAACATGTTAAACAGTGCCTGGGGGGAGCTGTAACCAGGGGGGGGAGCAGGGCCTCGCTGCGGCCCCCAGGCCCAGCTGAGGCTGCATGGCTGCGGAGGGAGCACGGCTCGGTCCTGGAGCAGGGCAAGGCCGAGGAAGAGGAGGAGGAGGAGGAGGATGTTTGGTGCCAGGGAGCTGCAGTGCCCCAGGCAGCACGATATGGGAAAGCCAGCACAGCCCTGGCTTGCCTCGCACACCCCACACACCTCCCCAGCCTCAGTGGCCGCGGTATGAGAGCCCGCAAAAGAGACACTTGGGAACAGAGAGGCGGACGCTCACGTCCTTCCTTTAAAGCCAGAGTTATTCCAGGCAGGAGAGCCCCCGAAGGCAGAGCGGGGGCCCCCCAGCTGTGGGAAGCCATGGCAGCAGCATCCCCACAGCATCTGGCTCGGAGGCACTGTCCTGGTTCCCCCCCTAAGCCCAGCCAGGGTTTCCTGACGAGCTGCAGCGATTTCCAGTGATGAATCCTTGGGTTTTGCAAGCAAACCCAATGCACCACAGCTCAGGGGCCCACTCAGCCAAGGGGGAGTCCCAGAGGCAAGGAGTCCCCAACGCTGCCCCAAAAAACAAGTCACTGTGGACAGAAGTCAGCCTCCGGGAGCGGCCGTGGTGCCAAAGGCTGCGCTTCCATCCCAAACCGCAGGTACCGTAGCAGTCAGTGCTGCCGAGAAAGCCCCCCCTGGGGAGGACCTGGACCCCGCGAGCCCCAGCCGGTGCAGCCCCGCTCACTGCCGCTGGATCTGGACGCTGGCGTACTCGGAGGTGGTCTCCTCGGGGCACGGGGCGGGCCGCCGGGGCGCCTTGCTGAGGTGCACCATGTCCAGGTCTGCATAGGTGAGGTTGTCGTTGCTGGTGGGCGCCTGGCTGCCCTGGATGCAGGCGTACTCCGACTGCTGGCTCACCTCGATGACCCGCTGGACGTTCTTCTTCTCTTTGGTGAAGTTCAGGTCAGCGTAGGTCATGTTGTTGGTGTCGGAGTCCTGTGCGAGATACCAAAAGGTTTTCGTCTGAGGGCACAAGAGAGGACCCCCCATGCCCACCCCACTGCTGCTTGCCCCAGGACAGCTCAGCCCCTACTCAAGCAGCAAGAGCTATGCCAGCAGCCAGCTCGGACAACCCTGCAGCAACATTTTCACCTCGTGCCTTCAAACTAGTGGCCACTGACACAGCTCAGAGCCAGCAGGAGCTGAGAGCCACCACCAGGCCTTTCAGAGCTGTCTCCTGGGGGGTCCTCTGCTGCTGCCATCCCTGTCACCACCATCCTGATCGGGGTCTCATGCAGCAGCCCCCAGCCTTTCTAATGACACCAGCTGCACGCTGCCCACATGGGAGTCAGCACAGGCTGGGTGGGACGGACAGATTGCTGCTGATCACGACATCGCACACAACCACGTCACCACACACAGAACTCCTCCATGAAGAGCCTCCTTCGCCACCGCACAGCTGGTTCCAGTCATCGCAACCCAACCTCTCCCAGGAGGAGGAGGAGAGGAGGCAACGGCAGAAGAGATGCTGGGAAGCGAGCATCCATCCCCAGGGCAGCTTCTCCTCCCTCTCCCTCTTTGGCCACAGCGTGGAGACAGAGATACTTCACGTGGGAGCCACCGCCACCACCCTACGCTCCCACATCTGCCGGCTCCCGGCTGCTCGCCCCTCCCCGGGTCCCACAGGTAAGGGACACACCTGGGTGGTTGTCCCGCTGCTCTTCTCTGGCTCATGTAACCTGGAAGGGGAAAGGAGACGGGTCAGACTGAC
The DNA here is from genome assembly GCA_018104995.1 of Cairina moschata. Lineage (NCBI taxonomy): Eukaryota > Metazoa > Chordata > Aves > Anseriformes > Anatidae > Cairina > Cairina moschata. The sequence goes on from CM030769.1 coordinate 14,916,965, forward strand.
CGATCACCCTGTTTGCCTCTTCTCTAGAGATGGAGCAGGCGATGGGTGACTCAGTGAGGGGAGAAGATCTGCACTTACCTAGCAGATGGAGAGCTTTTACCTGCCAGAAGAGAAATAGGTTAGGAAAGAAATAGGAAATGAAGTAACCCCCACTTCCCAAGGAATGCTAGCCCACACACGCAAAAAAAATAATAAATCAAGAGCAGATGCACATTTTCCTAGAGAAAGAGGCTGCATTTTTCAGAAGTTTCACTTCATTTGGTGCAGAACTTTTCCAGGTGCAGAGCAGGAGATGCGGGGTGGCATCAGGTGTTTCTGGCACAAGGAGATTCTTTTGATTCTGCACCAGGCAGAGCTTTCCCCGCAGCCTGCAAATACCCTGCGAGTTCTGCTCTGTCCTCCCCTTTCTGCAGGAGCTGCAGCTGTGAATTTCAGCATCAAAGCTCTGATGCTCGAGAAGAAGGGGCTGGAGGCAGCTGCTTCCCTGCCACGCACGTGGTTTTCCTTACCCTTGCTCTGCTTCACCCGGATGAGGTAGAGAATTGCAACCACCAGCAGCGCCAGCACAGTGCAGACCACTCCCACCGCAACATAGATGAAGAGCGAACTGCCTAAAACGTGAATCACAGGTCAAAAATATCACCATGGGCCCAAAGCCAATGGCAGCACCACGAGCCCCTGCAGCTGGGGTCGGTGCAGAGACGCTCTAAGCAGTAGGGACAACATTTGGGTTCCCAGCAGCACCCCCCAAGGATACAAAGACCTTGGACCGAGTTCTGGTGGGACTTCGAGCACTCCCAGGGGGGTGACATCCCACAGCCTTCCCCTCAGGGGCCACACGCACCGTTTGTGTAGGGGGAGCTGGATTCCTTCTGGCCTGAGGCGGCGACCCACAGCGTGGCGCTGCTGCTGAGGGGGTCCTGGCCCTCGTGCAGCACCCGGCAGGTGAACACGGAGCCGTTCTTCTCCGGCACGACTTGCACCGCCACGGTGCTCCTCAGCTCGAACAAGCCCTCGGGGGTCTTTGTTGGCCGGGGGGTGCTCCCTGTGTTAATCTCCGTCCCATTCTCCAGCCAGGTGACGGTCACGTTTTCTGGGTAGAAGCCCTGCACGTAGCAGGTGAAGCTCACCGTCTCGTTCAGCCCCACAGGGCCCGGAGGCTCCATGACCACTTTAGGGGGAACTGGGAAGAGAAGCAGCGGCTGGAACTGGTGTCTCCCAGCCCCGTGCCCATGGGGGCCCTGTCCCAGCCCCGGGGCCGTGAGCACCGGTCCCCACCGAGCCCTCACCTCTCAGGATCTGGCTCAGATGGTAACTCCTCGTCAGCGGGGCCGTCAGCGTGGTGTGCCGCACCTCACAGACGAGCTCTGAGTGAATGTCGTCCTTCTGCAGTGTCACCGTCACGGTGCTGGACATGTTGTAGGTGAAGTTCGATGGCCCAGAGGTGACATTGAGCATCTGAGACTGAATCGGGGTCTTGTCCTTGAACCACTTCACGCGGATGTTACTGGGGAAGAACCCCCAGGAGTTGCAGGTGAAGGATGCCGTCTTCCCCGGCTCCACTCGGTCACTGGGCCCGGACACAGTGGGGTTGGAGGGTCTGGCTGTGGGAGAAGCACGGGTCCATCAGCCAGGCTCTGTACCTGTGGCCCCGGGACCCTCTCCCTGGGCCGGCTTCTGAGCCCCTGCCCCAGAGCAGAGCCCAGGGGACGGGACGGGGGCTGAGCCGGCAGGGCTGGCTCCTGCTGGGAGCTGTACTGGGAGCCCCACTCACCCTGCACCACCACCTCCGTGCCCTCGCCACGCCGATACAACTCATCATCTCCGGTGGCTGTTTTGCGAAACTTCACACAGTAATAGGTGCCGGTGTCCTCGGGGCGGATGTCCCTGATGAGGATGGTGAAGTCTGTGTTGGACTCATACACTGCCCTCGTCCCCCGGGATGAGGGGTCTTTTTGGTCATAAATGGTCTTGTTGTCACTGCCCCAGCCCTTCAGCCACTTCACGGGGCCGGCGGGACCCCCTGCAGTCACGGTGCAGCTCAGGGTCAGCGTCTCCCCTGCCATCACTGATATCTTCCGGGGCTGGTGCAGCTGAAAGCCCTGACCCACCTGGGCATCCACACCTGGGGACAAACCAAATCCATCAGGTCCCTTCCAACTGCAGAAGCAGCCCCATGGCCCCCAGCCCAGTGCCTGTCCCCCCGGCAGGATCTGGCAGCGCAGGCTCTGTGCCTGTCCCCACGGCACAGGACTCGTGGGCAGCTCTGCGTCGGCACCCCGAGGCAGCGGGGTAGAGGGTCGGGAGCAGGCACAGCCCGTGCCTGCAGATCTCAGCTGGGGAGCCGACCAGAGCCCAGCTGCACAAATGCATGTCACGCTCTGCACAGCCCAAACCTCGAGCCGAGCCCCGCTGCCTCCCCCTCCTGGCGCATCTCGCTGCCATCAGCCAAGAGGACTCAAGGGCACGCAATGCCAAACGCCAAGCCGCGGTCTCCCCTCGCAGATTGGGGATCCACCGCCACATTCTGCACTGAACATCTCCGCGTGCACCGAATTCCAGCCCCGACTCGCCCCAGCAGAGCCCAGCTATTAGCTGAAGCCCGTGAGGCAGACGCTGTTCCTCCTCGTCACCGGCAGAGGAAACCCGTCGCCTTCCGAGCGGCTCCGCACCGCGGCGCCCTGACGCAGCCGACCCCGTGCCCCTTCCCGCACGCACCCTCGGCGGGGCAAAATCCCCGAGGGCTCCAGGGGAAGGGCAGCAGCTCTGCTCTCCCCACGGTCGGGCAGTGACCGCAGCAGGCACGGCTCAGCCCAGCAGGAGCCGGCCACGTCCCCGCTCCCCGTGGGGCAAGGGAGCCGCAGCACCACAGGCAGAGCCCCCCGCGGCCCCACCACCTATTCATTTTGGTGACGCTTGTTGTACAGCTGTATTTGCTCCACCTGAACTCAATGAGTGCCTGAGGGAAGGTTTTTAAGCAGCGAGGAGGTGGGAGCACTGCCTGAATTCCCCTGCTGATAAGGGACAGCCGGGTGCTGCTGACCACGTCGTAACCCCGGGGCTGGTGAGCGGCGCGCAGGAGCGGTGCCATGGCTGTGCAAAGGCTGCCAGGCTTGGGCAGGCAGCTCCTGCTGCAGCTGCCAGCACTGGGAGCACACGGATGAAGGCCACGGGCCTCCGGAAAGGACTTTGGTGCAACCAAGCTGTGGTGCAACCAGCCCAGCCTGCTCCTCAGCTCCGTTTGGGTTGCGGCTGCGCCCCAACTCTTGAACCAGAAATTCCCAGGGCAGGGGCTCCCGTGAGGCTGCCCACGCACCCCGCAGCCCCACACACCTCAGTCCCACTTGGGGGCAGCTCCATGCCAAGCCACAGAAAGAGACAAAAGCCTTGGAGAAGCACCACTGAGGAAGGAGCTGCTCTGACTCCTCCAGGCCACGGCCACTCCCGTGCCACGAGGGGACGGGGTTTTGGCAGCTGCTGATCCCTCCTGACCTCCAGCCTCGCTGATGCAGCCACAGATGTTCTCCTCTCTGCACCATCACTCTGTCTGGCCAGAGGTGACGGGATTGCGGGCTCTACAGGCATGGAGATCTCAGCTTTGAGGCTTTTTGGCCGGGGCAGCAGCTCGCTGCAGCCCTGCGCGGGCCGACGCTCGCAGCCAAAAGCTTCAGGCCTCAGCATTTCCCTTCGGAGCCACAGCAAGGCCAGCGTGGTAGCAGCACGCGATGCCAAAACAGGCTTGTGCCAAAAGACAGGCGTGGAAAGGTGGAAAACAGGTTTGTGTCACACCTGAGCGTGCCCTTCAGGCTGAGCCTCCATTTCCTGCCTGCGCACAACGGGCTGGGCTTCTGCAAGCAGAGCCTGAGATTTTGGGGTGATGCATGGCTGGGGAGGGGGGAGCAGCCCCAGAGCAGAGACCCTGAACCCAGAGAGGGCCAATACGCGGCACAACTTCTGGTGCAGCTTCTCCTGAGAGCATCTGAGCATGGCACAGAAGTTGGAAAGCGTCACCTGCCTCCAGCAGAGCAGGGATGGAGCACAGACAGGGGACGGGGCAGCTCCAGGAATTGGGATCACCACCCCCAGCACAAACCCATGGCCCCTTTGCAGACCCAGGGCAGCCGCCTGGCTGCAGGATGCGTGCTGCTATCTGCTTCCTGCCCCATCTGGCCAACAACACCCACGTTGCCCCGTGGCTCATCAGCACGGGGCGCTGCAAAAAGGGCCGGGTACACCCATGGGCGGCTGTGGGAAGCGGGGACCGGAGCTGGGCCCCCTCTGCACCGCGTGACAAAAGCTTTGCTCGCTCCTCCCGGCTGCAATCCTGCTTAAAAGCAGCTGAGCAGCGGGGCAGGGCTCCCCCATCCTCATCCCCATGGGCACCCGGGAGGGCCCCGTGCGCTGCAGGAGCTGCCCAGCTCCAGGGGACCAGCACAGCCCGCGCGGAGCCACGCGCTCCCTCTGCATCCTCCCTCTCTCCATCTGTCGAGCTCTCAGCGAGGCACGCGTCGTGCCCGGAGGGGAGGAAGGCGGTGGGGGAAAAACACCCGCTTTGGGGTCTCTGAGATGGGTTTCAGAATAGGGTCAAGGCACAAGCATTGCTCCGCTGCTGAGCGCATTTCTCGGTTCTGCCTCCTCGCTGGGCAACGAGGCGAGGGGCTGCTGCTGGATCCAACACCCGAGAGCAGCCAGGGAGCACGGGGCTCTGTGCTGCCTCGGGTGCTGGCAGCTCTCGGTCTTGGTCGTTACATAAAGCGTTTTACGGCTCCAAAATAGCCCCTCCGATCGGGCTGAGACGAGGCTTTTTGGCTACTCCCCCCCCCGTGAGTTCTGCTGTGAGGCACTGTGCTAATTTAGAGATTTTTCACGCAGCTCTGCTCGGATCGCCACGTTCGGGATTCGCAGGAGATTTATTATACATGAGCTTCAGCCATGATACATGTTAACACCACGCTGCCCTAACAAGGTGCTGGGAGCCCCCGGCAGCCCCTCGAGGCCCCGTGCAGGCTTCCCCACGTCCCCTGCTCATTGCCCCACGTCCCCAGGTCGGGCACAAGCAGTCGGCAGCACCCCACAGAGCCATGCCCCCACCCCCCTCGTGATGGGAAATCACAAAGGGGAAGTTGATTGAAAACCCCAGAACATGCAAGCTTGAAAAATGCAAAGTTTCCACCGAGGCTCCTTCTCTCCCTCCCCCTGAGGGCAGCTTCCCCTCGCACCACGTACGAGATCTCAGACTTTCACATCTCCCCTTCCTCGTCCCAGAGCCGAGCGCAGCCCGACCCCAGCAGGCACCCGCTGGCGGCACGTGCCACCCCGTGCCTTTACCTCTTCCCACCGTGTTTTGCCCCACAGCGAGCAGCAGCTCAGCAAAGCCATCTTCCTACCTGCCACATCCCGCAGTGCCACCCCATAAAGCTCTTTTCTTAGAGGACAGACAAGCCAGACCCCAAACCTCCTGGGGAGGGAGCGCAGCCCTCTCCCTCTTGCCACCAAGGTCGAGGGGAGTTCAGGTGCTCTGTGCCCTCGTTACCTGCTCTGCCCTACACTCCCAAATTACCAAAGGGCTTTTTGCAGGCCCAAGGAGAGGGCAGGAGCACAGGCACCATGCTGCCCGGGCTGCTGGAGCCCTCGTCCTTTATTTGATTTCAATCAAGAGCACACCACCACCTCGCTCTCCCGCTGCGGTGAAAGTTTTCCATCTCGGTGACACATTTTTTTCCCTCTAACTCCACCTTTTGAAGTATTTGATAGCACACAGATTGTAAGAGGCCAGGGTTTGAATTCGAGCGAGAGCGCTCGAATGAGTCCTGGTAAAAATAGATTTTCTTCAGAAGGCGCCAGGGAAGGAGTTTGGGGATGGCGAGGGGAGGGCCGCGCGCCGAGAGGCACCGTGCAGCTGGCCGCCGGCATCCGGGCGCGGATGGGCAGAGGCACCCCAAAATAATCCTCCTGGAATTTCACCTGCAGCAGGGAGGCTGCCGGGGAAACTAACAGGTGCCGGCTATAAAAAGAGCCTGGAAGCTGCAGTTTGGGGGAAGAAAAGGGAGCGAGATAGTCACCCAGCGCCGCGCGGATCCCAGCCGGGCGCGGGGAGGGCCGTAGTAGGGCTATATTTTACAGAATGACATCAGAGGAAGCCTCGGATCACGCACAGCCACCACTTGCGAGCTTCCCTCCTACAGCGTTAACAGAAATTTAACAGATCTCAAGCCAGAGCCCCGCGACCGAACAGATTTCCTCCTCCTCGGAGCCTCCGGGAGGCGCCCCCAAAGCCCTTCGTTGAGCAGAGCCTGCAGCGAAGGGCTGGGAGCAGCGGAGGTTTCACAAGGGGGCTTTGCAGTTGGGTTTTCCAGCACATTGCTCCCCTCTGCCCTACAGAAAGGCATCCTGCAGCCTCATCTCTTTTCCCCTTTGCTCGGCGATGGCTTCCTGCAGCAGCAGGAGCCCGTGCCAGCTCCTCGAGGTCAGGCTGGGTTTGACCACGGGGGCAGGAGAGCTCCCTGCAGCATCTCCACCAAACCCACGTGGAAAGAGATTTGCATGCCTGCGCCCAAAACCATTCACACAAACCACCGCTCTCACCAGCTGGCAACCCAGCACCTTTTGCCCTGTTGGGAGGCCAGGACGGCTTTTTTTCCTCCCACTGGCTTGGAAAGAAGGGGTTCTCCCTCCGGGGCGACATTTTATTAAGCTCGACAGCTTTGCTTGAGCCATTCATTTGTGGCAGGAAATCGCAGCGGTTCACTGGAGCGGAGCTCACAGCCAGAGCCTCGCTGGCTTTCAGCAACCAGGAGTTTCCAGCTTAGGGCCAACACTCCTCAGTTGTGATCAGGCAATTGAGCAAACAAGCAGCGCTGTGGCGAAAGCATTTGCTTTCTGTTCGAGTTTGCGCTCAACTCCCCGCCGAAGCGAAGCTCCGACAGCAAACGTCTCCGACGGGCCCTGGGGAGCTCCCCCCGCACAGCACCGAGGCGTTTCAGCCCAGCTGGAGGTGGGCAATTCGCAGGGGGCTCCAGCTGAGGGGTACAAAAATTTGGACGGAGCAGGCAAAACGCCCACTGGGGAGACGCTCCCCAACACGGTGCACTGCTCTCACCCCACGAGGTTCGCACAAAACGCCCCGTTCCTCCCCAGAGGAGCAGAAAACACCGGGCCGGGAGAGCGATTCCTCAGCAGTTTCGCTCGAGATAAACGGCACTGAAATTAAATATTCTAGAAATGAAACATCCTTGAAAGCAGCATCCACCACAGGGCTTCCTCCTGGCAGGACAAGAAACTTCCCACTTCCAGGAGGGAAGAGAAACAGTCAGGGAGCGGCGCGAGCTCTGCTCCGCTGGCCCTTCCCTTGCTGCAGCCCCGAGCTTCTCCCAGGGACCGGCGGTGCCTGGGGAGGGCAGAGACACCCCCGGGCAGGCAGCAGGATCCCGGGGGCACCCAGAGGTGGCCCAGGAAGGAGGGCTGGGAGGCGTGGGGTGCCCGGCATGGCACAATCCTGCCGCCCCGGTGCTCAACGCTTGGGCAGAGCGCAGCAGGAGCTGCACGCAGGCACGGGGGGGGAGCCTGGGGGGCAGCAGGGAAAACGAGCTCCTGGCAGGGTGAGCCGACAGCCCTCGGTGGAACCTCCCCAGCACCTCCACCGCGCTGCTGTGCCGCTCAGGGCGGCCTGGGAGCGGCAGCCGCCGAGATTCGCCTCTCCCACGGCTGGCAAGGGGGGTGCTGGCAAACGGCTGGGAACACCATGCCTCTTCCCAGCCCTGCCTGCTCCCCGCATCTTTTCCCCGGGAAGGGGGGAAGAAAAAAAAAAAAAAAAAAAAAAAAAAAAAAAAAAGCAACCACGCTCTCCCCGCAAGTTCGCTCGCCATCGGCACGCTCTAGGTCACCCAAGAAAAAGGTCAAAGCCGGCGCGGGGAGCGCACGGCACACGGCGGGGAAGGTTGGGGAGCAGGGAGCGGGCAGCACCCGGCAGGACGCAGGGAAAAAGCAGCAGGGAGCAGGCCCAGCACCTTACCTGGCCAGGGGCGCAGGCTGAGCAGCACCAGGCAGGTCAGCGGCCAGGCAGGGCGGCGGGGCAGGAGCTCCATGGCCGGGCTCTTCCTGGGAGGGGGGGGGGGAGACACG
>CM030769.1:14930016-14940330 GCA_018104995.1 Cairina moschata
AGGTTATTTTTCAATGGAGCTCTTGGAGGCCTGCTGGGTTTCAGCCCGGCTGGGCTGTTCCCCTGCTCGGCGCCGAGGGTTCAGACAACCTGTTGGGAGGCGATGGCGCAGCGCAGACAGCCCGCGCGCAGGCAGCCGCCACCACGGAGCGCCGGGGAAGGAGAAGTTGGGGCTTAAAAAAAGCTCTGCGAGAAGAAGGCACCGAGGCAGAGCAGATGGCGCAGCGCGAGCTTCCCGGGAAGAGCTGCTAGTGCTCCCCATCAGGGAGCATATGGGCAGGCTGCGCTGCGCCCCCCCCACCCCCCTCGCCTCCTGCCCACGGCCCCTCCGCTCGCTGCTGGGGGGCCTGGAAGGAGTCACCCCGGGTGGGCAGCCCCCATCCCGCAGCGAGGGGAGAGGAGCAGGAGCACGATGTGTCGGATGCACGGCACCATCACGCACAGCTCCGTCTGCTCCAGCACCCACGCCAGCGCCCGCGTGCCTCCAGGCGAAGCCACTGCTCCAGCAGCCCACCCCGGAGCTGGGTGGAGGGCTGGGGAAGGGTTTGAGCAGGGCTTTTTCTTTTTGGGGGGGGATCGGTGCTCTTCTGGGGCTTCGAGGCACCGGGTGGCTTCCTCAAAGGGCTGCGTGGGTTGAGGTGAGCCACAGCTGGGCGGCAGCGCCTCGCGGGGAGGGTTTGGGGCAGGTGGTGAATCAGAGCCCAGCAGCACCCAACGGGGCAGTCCCAGACAGAGGTTTTGCAGCGCTGGTTTTGCCCAGGCTCTTTCATCCCCCCATCAGCCTGTCGGATTCCCTCTCCACAGCAGCAGCTCGCCTGGCTGGAGGGGAATTCAAAGGTGACCGGGGTGGGAGAGGTTTCGGTCCCCACCCTGCAGTGCCAAACACAGCAAGCCTGACGGTGGAGGTGGCAGCGGACCATTAGAAACCACCTTGAGCAAACATCCAGCAGCAGGGTGTGGGCTCAGAACTGTCCCCAGGCAGGTGACAGCCACCGATAACACGCACAGCTCCCCACAGCAAGGTGCTGGAGGTTGCAGGGTCCCCCCCTGCTCCATCACATCCCAGCCCTACAATGACCCGACCGTGCCACGACACCGCCTCGTGCTCCTGCAGCAAAACGAGGAGCTCAGCCACCCCACAGCACGCTCAGCGCCGCTGTCCTCCAGCTCCAGCACCAAAAATCGAGCCCCTTCCAGCCCACCAGGCAGGGCGCACGTCCTGCAGACCTCCTGCCTCCCCCCCCACCCCCTGAGCCTCAGATCCAGCACCCTCCCCGGGCTTGCAGCTTGGAAGAAAAACACACAAATGGCTTCTAAAGTAGGTAGCTCCAATTACACCGCTGATATTTAGGGCTTCCAGCACAACAAATGGAGCTTCAGCTTCATTAGGTACCCTGCCAACTTAGTCCAAGACATCCAGTACAGAAAGAGCTTAAATTAGTTTATCCGATGTTAACTTCTAACGAGCAATATGCCAACACAGGGGTGGAAAGAAGCCACCTTCAGCCTCCTTCACGGGGCACCACGGACACAGACCCAGCTGAGCTGGGCATGGGGAAGGGACAAAGGCAGCAGAAGTGGTGGGGGAGCACCCCAGCCCCACAAACATCATGTAAGGGACGAAGGGGGCATCATACCTGCCTGCTCCTGCTGCAGCACCCACCACCAGCACCGCGCTGCTGCCCCAGGCACCCCCTTATCCTGGGGGCAATTAGCTGCAGCTGCCTCGTTAGGGCCCCGGGAGCAGCTGAGGTGTCTGGGGTCGGCTTCCTCCCAGTGCCAAAAGCCTGCCTGTGCCCAAAAAGCATCTCAGGGGCCTTGCAGGAACTGCTCCTGCTTTGGTTAAACTTTTAGGGTGTGATTTAGGGCTCAGCTGGGACCTCGCAGCCCGAGCTCCCTGCGCCGAGGGGCCGTGGCGGTGCCGGCGGTGCTGGGGCTGAGCGCTCTCGCAGCCCAGCGGGGCCGGGGCAGGTTCCTCATCACAACCTGCTTAATTATAGCGCTGCTCGAGCGCTCTGCCAGGACCAGGGGGTGCCCTTGAAGCCCATAAAGTGCCGTTTATGGACCAGTTTAGCTCTGATTGATTCTCTGCGCCGGGAGAAAGAGGGAGGGAGGGATGCCGGCGCTGGGAGCGATGCTCTGAGAGCATTTGTGGGGTTTATTCGCCCTCACCCCGTGCAGAGCAGTGACGGATCATCCCCACGGCTGGCTGCGAGCAGGGGGAGCAGGGCTCCCGTGCCCCAGTGCCGTGCTGGGGCTCACCCAGTCCCAGGCAATGCAGCCCCCACGGGATGCTGAGCAGCACCCAGTGGGTGCCGGAGCAGGGTAATTCCACCGGGCGTCCTTAACGCAGCCCGGCACGCTTCCTACGGGGAATTCCTGCCAGGCTGTGTCACGGCAGGAAAGGTGGTTTTATATCCTGTGCCTGGCCTGGCAGCTTGCCCCCCCCGGCCGGACCTGGAGGCGATAGGGCCGGGAGCTGGACAGAGGGATGCAGGGTTTCGGGGTGGAAATGCTGACACGGTGGGAAAAACACTCGCTGCCTGGCTGGCTGCCGGCAGCCCTCGGTCAGGCTGGGTTGCAGGCAGGATCCTGCCCCTTGCTCCGGAGGAAGTTTTGCTCGCTGGCTGTGGGTGCTGCGATCCCACAGAGCCCTGCCTGCACCCCATAAAGCCAGGGCAGCTCACCAGGAGGGCACAGGGGGCCCTAATCCTGCACCCCTCGGCTGCAAGGCTCAGGGGGCATGGAAATATGATGGGGGGTGTCTGCATCTAGGGCTGCTCTTGAAACCCCCTGGGGATGCCAAAGGGTCAGGCTCTGAGGCCGAAGGCTCCTGAGTGCTGTGGGTGGGTGGATGGGGTGCAGACGGGGTGCCCGTGGGGACATCGGGGGTCCCTGAGCCCACTGCCCCTTGGAGAGATGCTGGAGAAGACCTTGGTCCCCCCTTGGTGGCACAATATCTGCGACGGGCTGAGGATGCGGCCGAGGGAGGAGCAATATTATCTTGATTTTCTTCTGCCTTTTTTGTTTCTGTATCCTCTCAAAGTTCTTTGTTGATTGCAAATTGTTATCGTGAGAGCGCATCCGAGGCTGCAGCGGCAGATAATGCTCAGCGCGCTCCCAGGCACGGCTGCTGTAACTCCTTGCTGGCCGGGCTGCCCGGCAAAATCCCTCAGAGGAAAAGAAAACTGCGAACGCCGGGGGATTTATCACCTTGGGCCATCTCAGCCCATCGCTTCCTGCTCGTCAGAGCCCTCATTGGAGGTGCCGGGACTGCTGCAGGACTCGAAGCCGGGCTTGGTGGTTGATTTGTGCTGGAGGAGGGTTAGGGGGGCAGCTCCGGCCACGATGGGGGGCTGGTGAGGGGTGGGAGTCCCGCTGTGCCCCCCCGGCGTGTTGCTGGGTGCTGTCAGAAGGGTGCCACGAGATAACAGAGCTTGCTCAGGGGTTATTCCTGAGCCCACGGCCACATCCAAGGCATCGTGGTGGAGATGGGAAGCGCTCCGCAGCCGGGATGGAGGGCGTTGTGCCTGCCCAAAGCGGCCAGGCCCAGCATTGAGCAGGGCTGCTCATGGCTGCACACCCCCAAACTGGTGCTCGACCAGCCCCTGGCACCGCCAGCACTGCCACCAGCCCCTGGCACCGCTGTCCCTGCGCTCACCGTCCCCGCGGTCGATGTCCCCACAGTGGCCTTGCAGCTCGGGGCTGTTTGCTTTGGCCCTAGAGACACCAGGCCCGTCCCTGCTGCTGCCGGGAGCGTGAGGAAAATGCTTCTGCAAGGCTTTGGTTTGTTTGGTCTTTTTTTTTTGTTTGTTTTTCTTTCCCCGAAGCCAAAGGGCAACCAAAAGCGCGCCAGGAGCAATTCCAGCTCTGCGATGTGTTCCATTCTCCTGGTGGCTGTGTTGGTCGTGGGGGTCTGAGGCAGGAGCTGCCAGTGGGAGCTGCACAGCACCACCGTCCTGCCCGGAGCTCAGCACCAAGGCACACAGCACGGCCGGAGCCACAGAGAGGCACCAGGGTGGTGATGCAGGGTCCGGGCCTTGCATGCCCTGCTCAGCACCTTTGGGTCCTTGCCCCGCTGTGGGGACAGAAGGGACATCGCCAAGGCACCGAGCTCAGTCCCGGGGAGCGAAATCCACTTGCGTGCGGCACGACGAAGCGCTCCAGTGCTCATCGCAGCGCAGCCCTTCAGCAGCCGCTCCTGACCGCGAGCGTTAATGACATCCACCCAATTAGCCGCTGCGAGCCCCGGGTAGCCCGAAGGATTAGCAAATGAAATCATCATCGAGAGGCGTAAGCAGTTAACACCGTTAATTAGTCAGCGAGTGAATCCCTCACCCAAACACTGAGCCCATCCCAGCAGCCGGGGAGGCCGGAGCGGGGCCGCGAGCACCGGTGGGCCCCGGGGTGCTGCCACCCATGGGGGCACGGCGATGGTGCTGGTGGTGGTGGTGGATTTTGGGCGATGCTGTGCTGACCCCAGGGCCGGGAGTCCCCCATCCACGCTCCCGTGGCTCCTGGAAACGGGCGATGTTTACGGGGAATTCGCCTTGCTCGCGGAGACGTTATTTTTACACGTCGCCATGGTTACGGATACCATGATAAAATTAAGCCCGAGCCTCGCGGAGGAAACGGATCTGTCAGGAGCAATTATTTTACAGGGCGCCTTGCTTTCCTCACCGCGCCCCCAGCCCCAGCAGGGCCGCGCTCCCCACCCAGGGCCCTTCGGGGCCGCATCCTGCCCACGATGCTCTTCCTGCATCCCCAGGTCCAGGCGCCACCGAGCTCATCCACCGGCACCGTGCCGGGAGCTGCCGGCGCCGGCACGGCCCCTGGGGGCTGGCAGCACCCCCGGGCACATCCACGGCCAAGAGCATCCTGGCCAGGGTGGCCACTGCCACTGAGAAAGCGCTTTCAGCCTGTGCCTTGGCTGCCTCCCGCAGCTCTCCTGCCTCTCTAAATATTTTTTTTTCTTCCCCTTGCACTTCTCCTGAGAGGGGCACTTGTGCTGGGCTCGGGGCGCTGCCAGCACCGTGGCCGTGGCCAAGAGCGGCTTTAAGGTCGCTCTGTGCCGGGAGGAGCTGGGTTCTGGAGTCCCCCCCTCACCCTGCCCTCGCCATGGGTGACCCAAAAGCATCTCCCCAGTCCGAGCAGCAGCCCTGGGCTCTTTTCCCTGCGTAAATCCTGTTCACGGTGCTGCAGCCCCACCAGAGCATCCCCGGGAGGCTGAGCTGAGCCGAGCCCCTGTGCGCGGCTCCTTTGGGGCACGATGCAGGTGGGGGTGCTGGGGGGGGGACAAGGACCACAGCACTGTGCCACCTTCAGCTGATCTGACACGAGGGGCACCACCAGAGCCGGCGGGACGCCCCCTGCCCACCCTGACGCCCCCATGGGCGCCGGCCCCATGCAGGGGCTGCGCTCCCTGTGCTGGCTCCGGCTGGCAGCGGTCCCTGAGCAGCGGCCCGTCAGATGCCGAGAGCACAAAGCGAGTCTTCCCTCGGCACTGGATGTTCCTGTTCGTCCCACGGCCCTGGAAATCCCTCCGTAATCCTTGCCAACTTCGTGGCCTCACCGACATCCTACGGCGAAGCAGCAGCGGGCTAAACGAGCGCCGGGTGTGAAGGATTTCCTTCCATCACTGGATTTAAATGGGTTTGACAGCTTTCGTTTTCACTCTCTGTCCCCTCGTGCCTGTGGCAGGAAAGACAGAGAACGGCCAGAAGGGCAGTCCCCAGCCTGCCCCGTGCTGTCCCCAGGGGTGTCACAAAACTGCGAGCAGGTAGGGCAGGGAGGTTCCCAGCAGCGATAGCTGCAATGGCACAGCCTCATATCAGACACCGGAGAATCCACAGGGACGAGCAGCATCCACGGGACGCTTCTGCTCAGCTCGCAGCCCTGGGGTCCCGCTGATGTCCCCACGGATGAGGCTGAGCTTAGGGGCTGGAAAAATATCTGGTGTGCCGGAGAGATCTGAGCCCCCCCTGTCTCAGGAAATTGGGGGGAAGGATGGAGCTGGCACCGAGGCTGCGGCACGGAAGCGGTTCCTATGACAACCCCAAATCCCAGCCCTGTTTATCCCCTTTAATAAAAATCCACAATAACCATGAAACTGGGGAATAAGATTCAATAAGTAAGACGCGAAATAAATCAGGAGCAGTACAAAGCGTGTCACCGCTTTACTTCTGCTCCAGCCCTCGCTTTCCAATTAAAATGCAGCCCCAATAAATGGCGAGCTGGCGGGGTTTCGAGTTGCTCTGCCCCCTGAGACGGCAGGAACAGAGCCCGGCGGGTGCGTGGGGACAGGCAGCGGCGTCACACGAAGGCACGCCTGGGCAGCCTGCGCTCAGCATCGTCGGCGCTGAGCCCCGGGCTGGATCCCAGCCCTGCTCCCAGCGTCGCTCCCACCTGCCTCTTGCCAGCCTGGCCCCAAAAAGGAGCCAAGGCTGAATGCGTCCTGGCGGGCGGCCAGCTCCTGCTCCCCAGCAAGTGTTGGCACCCCAAAATGTCCCGTGGACATCGGTGTGTGCAGGGTGCTGGCCATGCAGCATCCCCGTGCTTCTCCCGGCAGCAGCATGGCCCCAGAGAGGCAGCAGGCACAAGCGAGACCCGCGTGGTTTTTCCTGGGGCCCTTTGAAATGTCCCTGAGATCTTGGTGCCCTTTCCTTTTCCCTCGGGGTACCCCAGGCATTCCTCCAGCTCCTGGTGCTGCTCCCCGTCGGTGTCCTGGCACAGCAATCCCAGAGCACCGCAGGGTCCCTGTGGCACTGCAGGGTCCCCAGGACAGCACTGGGACCCCAAAACACCTCTGGGACCCGATGGCAGGGCGCCCTGTGGCTTTGGGTGCTGGACCACCCTCGTCCATCAGCTCTCCCCCAGCCCACTCGCTGTCTTTGCACGCCTGCTGCCCGAGGCCCGTGCTCCCTGCTGGTTTCGGCACAGGCGCGGAGCAGATGCTGGGGCAGCCCCTGAGCATCCCCCAGCCCTTCCCTGACTGCTGCTTTCTGCTTCTCCTCCGAGCGGGGGGCTCTGCAGACCCCTCCCCACGGCTCAGCCTCTCCCCAGCCCCTTGCTCCCCAACCTCAGCTGAAGCACACGCACGTAGCAGGGTCGTGGCCAGGCCCCCTGTCCCCCCCTGCACCCTCACCCCAACACAGCACAACCCCGAGCTGGGGCTGGGGGAGCTGCTCCCTCCCCCCTGCACCCAGCCTTTCTTTCTGCTCTGCCTCCTCTCGGCCCCCCCTCCAGCACCGCCTGCACCCGCCGAGCTGCGTCAGCCCCCGGCAGCTCTCGGGCCGGCTCCAGCACCTGCGTTTCTCACCCCAGCGTGCGACCCAGCAGGACGTGACACCCGGCGGCACCACGAACCAAACGGAGGAAGGATGAGCAACAAGTCCCTCGTGTCCCCCCCCGTGATGCCGCCGACAGCGCCGGACCCCCCGCTGCCGCCCCTCGAGGCGCTGCCCAGCACGGTCCTACCTTGGTGCCACGCTCGGGTGCTTGTTTGTGCTTTCACTGCCGGCACACCCCAGGCTGCTGGCTTAAAGGATTTTCCTATAATAACCACCAAATCCCTCTCCTGGGCTGTAAGCCGCAGACCTGGGCCTTTCCTAGGTGCACGGCTCTCCGCGGCGCTGTGCTCCTCGCCGCCTCACATATGCTCGAGTCAAACTGGATTTCCCCCCTTCCCGGCCCAGCCCAGTGCTTCAGAAGCCCTGCGTGCCCTCAGATTTCATTTCCTCTTTGTCTGCGAGGTCTCTCCCCGGTTTCAGTCTCACCCACACGTTTTACATACTCCTGCTCGCGATCGTTTTCGGGACTCTCAGCACCGTCCCCGCATGGAGGCCGCGGGTTCTCCCCGAGCAGGGGACCAGGCAGCTCTCCCAGCCCTGGCTGCAGCAGCTGCTGCCTCGGCGTGAGCTCCACTGGACCGCAGAGCTTTGTCCTGGCTCCCCACTCACCCGGTGCCACGGCCCCGAGTCCCCCGTGGGGTTGGGCAGAGGGGGCTGTGCTGGTGGCAGCCCCCTGCCTGGTAAAATCCCCCCAAACCGTGCCCCGGGCGCTCGGTGCTGGGTGCTGAGTGCCTCCAGCAGTGCTCCTGAAAGAAATGTCCTCAAACTACCCCCGGGGCATGTCCCCTGGTGCACGGGATGCTGCTTCAGCCATGCAAATTCATTTCACAAGTGGCTTCTCTCCCCCCACCACAACATGCCCCTTGACTCTGCCCCGATAAGGCTCCCCCGTGCACCCAGGCTCGCAGACACGTCGCGCTGTCCTCTTTCAGTTCTCCTTTTTTTTTTTTTTTTTTTTTAAATTTCACAGAGAACAACAGATAAAGGGAGTTGGAGGCTGGCAACTGCGAACAGATCTCAGGGCCGGAGAGGCAGCAGCGATGATTTCTCTGCGGGAGGAGTGTGTTGAGCCCCTAACCCCAGTGTTTGAGGCGGGGTGCCTGCGCCAGGGGGATCCGTGCCGAGGCACACCCGGCTGCTGCAGCTGCACCACGGAGCGCTCGCCACGCGGCTTCCTGCCTCGCTTCACCCCGTCCTCCTTCTCCCGGCGCGTGGTCAGAAGAAGGAGGTTAAAAATGGCTAAGAATAGGGAAGGAGTGGGTTGAGGAATCAGCATCACAAGTGCTGGGGTTGCGGGGTCGGGGTGTCCAGCCTGCCCCTCGCCCAGCAGCCGGGCACTTGGGGCACAGGTCGGAGCAGAGCTGGGGTCCTGCTCTTTGCCCCCAGCCTGCTCTGGCTCATCCCAACCCTGCTGGGCTTGTGCTGGGTTTAGGAGCTGCCCCCAGGGGGGCTCGGGGTGGTGGCAGCTCGGCACAAAGCTGAGAGCAGTGAGTGGGCACAGGGCTGTGGAAGCCCCACATCTCCCCGGACCCCTCAGGCCAGGCGCATCGCTCTCACTCTCACACGGCAGGACTGGGCAGCACGGCTGCTGGCAGGCTTTAATGAGAACGGGCTCAGACACTACAGAAATCATGGATCTGCCGAGCAGGGCAAGTTCCAGTGGCCTGTTCTGGCAGAGTTTGGTGTGCACAAAGTCCTCACGGAGCCGTCGGCACCACACGGCTCGCACGAGGCAGAGCTGCCCAGCACGGGGCCCTGATCCTGCACTCGAGGTGGCTGCTGGCCCTCGGGGTGGCTGCTGCGAGCCCGGGCAGGGCAGCTCGGGCACCGAGCCCGCCCCTGCATGGCACAGCCACCGAGATGGGAATGAATTAGGAGAGTTTTGAGGCTCGGATGCCGAGCTCGGGCTGGCTGTGCTGCGCAGATACACTTCTTCTTTCTAGTGCCCTTCAGGGACGTCTCGGCTTCCTCCCCCGGCGCTGGCTCCTCAGCCCCCGGCGGGGCCGTGGCGGGGCCGTGCGTCACTTGGCAGCTGCCCTGATGCTGGCGTACTCGGAGCGGTCGGTGCCGGGGCTCTGGCTGCGCTGCGGCGCCTCGTGCAGGGGCTGCAGGTCGGCGTAGTGGATGTCCTTGTCCTGCTCTCTGCTCTGCTGTGCAAATGGTTAAAGCCATCAGTAGGAAACCTTGGCAAAAGCATCCTCACGGCACCTTAATATTGGGTCGGCCATGCCACAGCCCCACGGATGCCCCTCCCCACAACACACAGCCCCCCTGCAGCAGCTGCTGCTCGCCCAGCGCCTGCCCTGGCCCTGGGGCCGCAGCATCCCCGGGGCTCCCGGCCAAAGGTGCAGGTGCCCAGCAGCTCGCCCACATCAGGGCATTGGGACTGGGGGCCCTGCCCTGTACCCACAGCTCGCTCCTACCTGCTGGGGCGGCCTCGGGGTCTCTGCATCCCGGACATTGCTTCTGGGGGAAAGGAGGATGTTAGAGCCAGGGCCAGCCAGCCGCCCTCCCCAATACACCCATGGCAAACAGCACGCGCGGACAATACAGAAGGGCATGATTTCTCGCCCAAATTTCAGCTCAACTCTGCAGCACACAGCTGCATCATGCCCATATTGGATGTGTAGCAGACGGCCAGCATGCTCCCAGTGCCCGGGCTGGCCTCAGGCCCTGCGGGGTCTGGGGCACAAAACACCAGCCGGCCACGGACATGAGGGATGCAGTGCAGCGCAGCGAGGCACCAGTGAATGAATGAAGATCTTTCCTGGGTCAAATCAGTGCTCTGGGGGGAGCAGAAAGCAGGAGGCAGAGGTGTGAGGCTGTTTGCTTGCCTTCAGCGTGCAGAGTAAGGAGGTGGGGGTACCAACCTGGGGGTCCCCGGGCTCCCTGCACAGGACAGGATGGGGATGGGTGAGCAGCAGCCTGCGGGTGCCCCGGCTGCACCCTGGCTCTGCCCCTCACCC
>CM030769.1:14940339-14968686 GCA_018104995.1 Cairina moschata
TTTGGGGGGTGCTGCTGGGAACCCAAATGTTGTCCCTGCTGCTTAGAGCGTCTCTGCACCGACCCCAGCTGCAAGGCTGCAGGGTGCTGTGGTGCCGACCCAGCTCGGAAGGTACTGGCACCCGGGGGCTGTGGGGCTGGGGGCTGCATTCCCCACGCTCCGCGCTCACTGCCCTGCTCCTGCAGGTGCCCATCTCCTGTCCAGCCCCGGCCTGTGGCTCTGCATGCTGCTTGAGAAGGCGATCCTCGGCCTCGTCCTCTTCTTCCTCTTCAAGCGCTGGCAGGCCTGAAGAGAGGCCAGCGCGGCACAGCGAGGCCACCAGGATGGGAGAGACTCCGGAGAGCTTTGTCAGAGCTCCGTCACCTCCGAGCTGAGTTTGCCGGGCTTGGGATGGTGGTGCTGCACAAGCAGACCTGCTGCTTTTTTCGGGGACCATGCACCACCCCCCCTGCTGCTTCCCCCCTCTGCCTCCTCGGCCCCCAGTGTTGCCTTGGCAGCTCCTTGGGCCGAGGGTCCCGGACCCCCCTGGCCATCCCCATCCTCTCCTGGCTGTCCCTGTCCCCCACTGGCTGTCCCCGTCCCCCCACTGTTCCCGTCCCTTTGCTGCACTGCTCCGCACGTGGTTATCACCATCAATACAAATCCTTGCAAAAAGCACCTTCACGGCATCTTCCTTCGGGACAACACTTGCCATACAGGGCCACTTCCAGGCAGGGCCTCCCCTGGTCCCCACTGTTCCCCCTTGGGCTCCTCGGCCTCAGCCTCTTCTTCCTCACCGGAGGAAGGGGCCGTGCTGCGGCGCCTGTACGGGGAACGCTGGGCATGACTCGGAACAGGGCAGCGTGGCATGGCACGGGGCAGCACGGCTCGGCACGGCACGGCATGGCATGGGGTGGCACAGCATGGTACGGGGCAGCATGGCTTGGCACGGCATGGTATGGCGTGGCACAGCGTGGCATGGGGCAGTACAGCATCGCATGGGGCAGCATGGCTTGGCTCAGCACGGGGCAGCACAGCATGGCACGGGGCAGCACGGCTCGGCACGGCATGGCATGGGGTGGCACAGCGTGGCACGGGGCAGCACGGCATGGCACGGGGCTGCATGGCATGGCACGGGATGGCATGGGATGGCATGGGATGGTATGGCATGGCACGGGGTAGCATGGCATGGCATGGGGCGGCACGGCACAGTTTGGCACGGGTCAGCACGGCTCGGAACGGGGCAGCAGAGCTCGGCTCGACTCAGCACGGCTCGGCACGGCTCAGCTCGGCACNGATCTATAGACCAGTTAGAGTAATTCGCTTCATTGCTCAGGAAAAAATTGTGTTTTGAGGTTAGAAGACAATCAGGCAGTCGGTAACACTTGCATTGAAGCAGGTTGTATATCCACAGGAACAATATTTTCCTAATATTTTGTGTTGCACCTTATCTAACCAGGTTAAGAGTTTTACAAAAATAAGTTAAATAATTTGTCCCTACCGAATTCCTGTGCTAGGAGTTCTCAGACTGGATTTCTCAGTCTCTCAGGGGAACGCTACTTTTAAAGAGAAGGGGTTACTGGCTGTATGGTGAGGACAAAGCGCTCATATTTCAGACTTTGAGTAAATTCCATACTGCCAAAGAAACATTATGTTGCCTCAGACCACAGGAGCGTTGCTGAAGGCTGGCCTTTACTGGGGCCTGGCAGAGCAACCTGTGTCTGTACAGGTTTGGAAATGACTGCCCTCTGAAAGAGGCAACCGAATCCATTACGTGACAGGGAAGATGACTGAGGAGTTACCTCATCTGCTGGGCCTGCAGCCACCTTCCGAGCCTCCTCGGGTGCTCTCGCCGTTGTTTTTGGTTGCGGTGATTGCTACAGATGCCCAAGAACTTTGTTCACTGCTTGGTTACACCAGCGCTGACCTGTGATCTTATTCAGACCCTAAAAGTAGAGCAGAGTCAAGCTAACGTGCCATGCTCAGCGGCTTCTGCGCACGTGGTTGAGCTGTGTCATGGGGCTGACGTGCTTTGATTGACTTTTGCAGTGACCATCGAGTAACGTCGTTTAGAGACCTTGTTCATGCACAGGAGGATGATGATGAAGAGGAAGAGGGACAGCGGTAAGTTTTCAGTTAAAGAATTAAAACCCTGCCTTTTTTTTTTTTTTTATGGCTTGCTGCATGCGTACAGATTATTTTTGAAAAGCAGATTTAAGCAGATGTGTCATTCCTGTGCAGAAAAATCTCAGGTCTGACCCAAACTTTGGTCAGTGTAAATTCTGTGTGCGAGCACGTGCTCCACGTTGCTGTATAAACACCTTTTTTCATCTCTCATTTGTGCTGCTGAGAGAAAGTCTGAGGTAGGATGTGGAAGCCCTCAGGGAAAAATCTCAAATCATCACTTGTGTCCCTGGAGAACAGAAATGTGGGAATAACGCAGGGACTGTTTTTCGTTTTGCTTGTCTGTGTGGCTTTAAGCTCTGCTTAAGGAGAACATAATGGAATGTGGAGGTGGAAAGGAAAAATGTAGGTCCCTTTTTTCAGTGGGGACGTGGCCCACTAGCAGAGAAATCGTCCCCTGTGTCAGCTGCAAGTAGTTGCAAGCACTTAAGGTATAGGTAGGCCACCTGGTCTTCTGCACTCAGCTGTGAGCTCTGTATGTTTTGCAAGCCTGCTGGAACCTAATCAACCCAATCTTCCAGAAGTGTTTAATTGCACTTCATTGAGTGTGCGTTCCTTGCTTTCTGCTCAGTCCTGTCCCATGTGCTCTGAACTTTCAGCACGGTGTTAATACCTTCCCTCCGAGTACCGGTTATTTCCTCAGTGAGTGAGGCCGTTTCCTGTAGTCATTGCCTGCCTTCTTCCATCTGAGAGCTCAGAGACCTGCTAAAAGTCTCGTGTGAAGTTAGTAGCCTGGCTGGGACTAGACTGATAAAGCTCTTCCAGTGCTAGACTGTATCTCTTTCTAGGTCTGAGAGAGTCGTTATCGTTTCATGACTGCTGATCAGTGGGTAATTTTACAATTTCCTGAGGCACAGAGACTTTTTTTTATTTATATCAGTTACTGTAAGTGGCAGATACACTGGTCATTACTAATATTTGTGGATTCAAACTGTTTCATTAAGCTGCACAAAAGTGCACAACTAATTCCTGGTATAAAACTGCTGTCTGCTGGAGAAGCAGCAGTCCAGTCTTACCCAGCAGCTGTGTGCTTTCTGCCTAGGTTTTATGCTGGTGGCTCAGAGAGAAGTGGACAGCAGATCGTTGGTCCTCCAAGGAAGAAGAGTCCCAACGAGCTGGTGGAAGATCTCTTCAAAGGAGCGAAGGAGCACGGTGCTGTGGCGGTTGATCGGACAGCCAAAAGCAGCGGCGAGAGTAGCAAGCCTAAAGTGAGGAGTGCTGAGTTTCTTTTTTTCCTCTCTTTCAGTTGTTTTATGTTGTAGTCATCTGTGTGTGGCTCCCACTGTGGCAGCTGTTGGGTACTGTGGAGTCCTGAAACTATTTTAAAAGAAAGCACATTCTGGGTTTGGCTGTTAGTGCAGCTCTAGTTCATGTGTCGTAGTGGCAAGAAAAGTCACTTTGAGCCATATTTACTGACTTCCGAGCTGGTCACTGCCTGCAGAGCAGCAGATGTTGCTGCTACCCTGAGGGCCTCCCCGTTCCCTCAGAACGGTGTTGGGGAAGGAGAAGCAAGCTGTGCTGGGTCTGTGTCACCCTGTAACCTCTTTGCCTGTCTCTTACAGCCTTTTGCAGGGGGAGGATATCGCCTTGGGGCTACTCCAGAGGAAGAGTCTGCCTACGTGGCAGGGGAGAGGAGGCAGAGCTCTGTTCAGGATGTGAGTAGCTCTCTGTTCTGTTTTGTAGATGTCACCGGGGGGATTTCTCTGCTATAGCTACAAAGCTTGTGAGCCAGAGAACATAAAGCTTGACAGCAGTTCAGGAGGATGGTAAACCCCACTTCTTGTGGGATTTCTGATTGGGGGAAAAAAATAGCCCATACTTGAGACTTGGGTAAGCAGTTTTCTGGTGAACTTCTGGTTAAGAGTTTGCATGTTCCTTAGAAGCATGGGGATCTTTTCTCAGCCTCCGTACTGTGATTATATGGATTGTGAAAAGTGCTGTGCAAAGAGCACTGCACTTTTAAGTAAAGCTGCTTTATTCATTGAAGAGATGCAGAGCTGACAACACCAGCACACGATCCTCCTGTGCTTGGGTTGTGAGCAAATATCCTTGGTGAGAGCTTGGTTTGGGCTCATTGTCTGACATACCTTGGGCTTCTCAGCCATATTCATCAGCAAAGGGGTCTGTGTTGTCACCTTCTAGGAGCTGATGCATGACCAATACATAGCCAATGCTTCAGATTTTTTCCTCACTGCTGAATGTACTGATCAAGATGAACCTTGCTGGAATGTTTTCTGCTGCTTGAAATTCCCTGCCAGTCAGCAGCTTTTCTCTTTGCGTCCAGTTATTCTTAGTATGATGTTTAGTGAGGCTGATTGTTGTTTGGGGACTGCTGCAGGTGCATGTTGTACTGAAGCTCTGGAAGAGTGGATTCAGCCTGGACAGCGGAGAACTGAGGAGCTACCAGGATCCATCCAATGCCCAGTTCCTTGATGACATCCGCAGAGGGTACGTAGCAAGAGGGCAGTGAAAGAAGAGCTGTATTTTGAAACACAGGTGTTTGTGAAATCCACATTGCTGAATCAGTGGTGCGTTTGTCCTGAGCATTCTTACGAGGGCTAGATTCTTAATGTGTAAACGAAGGGAGGGCAGACTTGAAGATCTACTTCAAATGAATTGGGAAGTGGTGCTGGTTTATACGGCACCTTGAGGTTTTGAAGTGAACACTTTCATATTTGGGCTGAAAATTTCTGATATGTTGTGTCATTCCTGTTAAGGGTCAGGGAAAAGTAACCTTTAGCTTGTGTCTGTCAGTGGGGAGATGTGCACCTGCTTTGTTAGTTAGCAGGAGCACGCAGTAGTTTCTGAAATTCCAGACATCTGTGGTTGTATTGGGTTCTGTGGCAGGTGCTGTTCCTGACTTGCTTTTTCAGGACAATTTTATTGGACACTGTCGTTGCAGGGAAGTCCCAGCAGAGCTGCGCAGGTTAGCACGAGGCGGACAGGTGAACCTGGATATGGAGGATCACCGTGATGAGGAGTACGTGAAACCTAAAAGTGTCTTCAAAGCTTTTACTGGAGAAGGACAAAAACTGGGCAGGTGAGGAAACAGCAGCACTGTTTTGATCTCTGTGTGTGTGATGTGAGAAAGTCACTTCAGATTTTTTGTGGGATGAGCCTACTGACTTGTCTTCCTGAAGAGAAGGTACTCGGTGCCTGTGGTATGTGAGGTATTCCTCTAGCAGAAAATGGGGCTTGGCCATGTGTGCTGTGGGCTCTTTTAGTGGCAGGAGGCAGTTCTCCAGTCTGGAACCGCTACGGGGTGTCGTGTAGAAGCAGGGCATGCTCATTATGATGCTGCTGTTCTGTGTGGCTGTGCAGAACCAAGATGTGGTGCTGTAACAGATGATGGTAGGGGCGAAGTTACAGCCAAGTGCTCGCTGAATCCTGAATTCTCATTTCCAACCTACACTGGCATCTCTTGCTTAGGAGCCCAGTAGTTGGGCCCGGCAGGTGATAAGCTCACTGCCTGATTCGTGGCACCCTGCAGCCAGGTGCGTGGTTTGGTTTTTAACAGCTCTCTTTGTGTCTTCCTGTTCTCAGCACTGCACCTCAGGTGTTGGGCACCAGCTCGCCAGCCCAGCAGGCAGAGAATGAAGCCAAAGCCAGTTCTGCCATCACTATTGATGAGTCGGAGCCCGTCACCAACATCCAAATCCGGCTCGCTGATGGTGGGCGACTGGTCCAGAAATTTAATCATAATCACAGGTACAAAGGCAACAGGAAACACAGGTTACTAACTGGGAAGGCCTGAATGACACTGCGAACTGTGCACAGATGGAGCAGATGTTAGAATCCTGACTAGCCTGCTAAAGGGAGCTCTGGGGATCCTTCTGTATAGGTGAATAGGAATAAAATTATTGTGGGGTTTTAAGGCAGATGCTGACTGTTGGAAGGATAGGGTTTGCTTTCCAAATAGTGATGGATTGTAGCCAACGATGCTGTGTCTGGGAGCTTCAGTATGAACAGCGGAACTTTTGTTAATGTCAGCTATAAGAAAAGCTAAAACTATTCAGAGGGCTTTAGAATCTATCAGATAATTAGGAATTGGTTTTGTTATTCTGTCAGTTCATACTTCTGCTGGGCTTTCCCCTGTATTGATTGTAGCACCAAGGTGTGCTCTTAAACAGCTTGGTTTGCCTGTCAAGCTGGCTTACATACCTGACTGATTCGTTGGAGTTCTGTCTTAAAGTCCTTCTCACCTACCTGATCTTGGAGAACGTGGCTGTTTGTCCGTACTTGTTCTTCTTATCTCCATAAGAGAATCGAGTACACTTCCAAAAGTTACAAAAACCTTCCTCTGGGATCAGGTGCAGGAAATAGATCCAGTGTCACTGTTGTGACTGCTCTTGGGAGCTAAAATCATCTAGGTTATGCTGTGAGTGATGGGCACAGCTGCTTATAGCAGCTTAGCATCAAGCAATTTATTAATCTGTTCGTCTTGAGGGGCTCAAACCCTTCAGTTTCAAAACCACAGAAGCTGGGCAGCCTAAAAGAACATTTTGCTGAGAATCTCTAACCTCTAAAGCAGCTTATTTCATTAAACAGGAGCCTGTAGAGAAGTACCTGAAATCAGAATTGTGTGGCTGTGGTCTCTATTGTTACCTGGAAAGCAAGAGCCATGAGTGCAGGGTTGCAGACTCTGGAAAGGGTGAATTTAGGCTTTTGTTGTGCTGTTCTCCGGGATGCTCAGTAACAGGATTGCCCTTCTGTGTCTGATCCCTCTGCACAGGATCCGTGACATCCGGCTCTTCATAGTCGATGCCCGGCCAGCGATGGCTGCGACCAGCTTCGTCCTGATGACCACCTTCCCAAATAAAGAGCTGACTGATGAGAACCAAACCCTGAAGGAAGCCAACCTGCTCAACGCTGTCATCGTTCAGCGGTTGACATAAAGGAACCCACCTCTCGCCACACGCCTGCTCGCAGTGCGCATGCGTCGTCTCGTCCTGTGCGTGCACCTGCGCCGTGCAAACACAGGCTCACATCTACTCATAGCTCTGGGTTCTTAGGTCTTGGTTGGACTCTTTTCTCTTTAGTTGCGTTTCCCATTTGTTTTGTTCTGTTTTTTTTTTTGGTGATGATCAGTGGACTTTAAAATAAATAAACGAAACGAACCCGTTTTGAAAGGAGCTGCAGCCTGTTGTGCCACACGTTCTCCCAGGAGAGTTGAGTTACCTTTGTGTTGCATTTCTGTGCTCTTTAGAGGGGAGGAAGGTACTGGGGGCAAGGGAGCTTTCAGAGCAGTTTCTTTCCATGCCAATCAACTGCTCATCACAACCTGTTACTCTCCTTCAGGGACTGCTGCAAAGTACTCCCTTTATTTTTGCACATTAAATATAAACTGCACAAGAATGGGTGATCTTATTGTCAGGATGATGGTTACGCTGCTGTAAAAAAGCATTGTGGGGGAAATGTTTGTGAAACAGTTACTGCTCAACATGGAAAAAGCTCTGTCTGTGTGCAGGTGCAAAAGTTAGCACTATTCCTGGCCTTTTCTGAAGAGAAAGTCCTGACTTTCCTGTCCTCAGCAGAACTCTTAGGGGTGTTCACTGCAGCACCCACCTGCTCTGCCTGCGCTTCCTCCAGCAGTCCAGACCGACTGCAGTTTTAATTTGCTGTATTGCATTTCTTTGAGAAATCCAACTTGCTACTGATTTTTTTTAATTATTTCAGAGAAGGCACAAAGCTGAATCAGCTTGAAGTGACTGAAAGTAGAAGGCAAACAGTCGGTCTTACTGGAAAGCAAATTTTATTTTAAGATGAATTATCAGTGTGTTGGAAACTTTTCAGGTGAAAAGCCCAAGGCTGTAGTACCCTTTGGTTTATTTCCTTTCATCTGCTGAGGACCACACAGCGAAACACCTGGAATTTTCCAGCTTTAGTCTGTCTATTGGTTGTGTTTTGGGCTCAGGTCTCCATTTTTTTTCTTTTCTTTGACCAGAATCCTGCGGGTCAATTCACTGCTGTTAGACAAGGGGCTGGTAGCTCTGGCATAGATAGCATCCCACGTGCGAGTTGCCATCTAGCGTCGTGCCACGGCACTTTGCACTGATCCAAAACGTGTTTACTGTCTTAGCCCCAGGCTTCGGAGCCGAGCTGAACCGTAGGTAGCCAAACGTCACAGGTATCCCGACGTCAGCCTGGAGCTGCGCTGACACCAGCGGTATCGTATGCAAGGGGCTGGCTTGCAGCCATGCCAAGTGTTACAGCGTGCAGTCCTCCTGCCTTAGTCACCCTGGAGCTCTGCAGCTCCAACCCTTCATGCTCTGAACTTCCAGGTCCTCGCCTTGGCGGAGCAGAGGACGAGCTGTGGGTGCGTGCAGCCTGGGGAGGGCCAGCGGGTTGGGCAGGTTCAGCACGAGGAACCCGCTTGGCTGGATGTATTAATGCAAAGCTGCAGGAGTACCAGACCTTAGCAGGAGCATTTCAATAGCAGTTTCTCAGCTGAGAGTTGAATTAACTTACAGTTTTCATTACCGAGTGGGTATATAACGTGCGTAACAGCGTGTCTGTAAATTGTGAAAATGATCATTAAAGCCCGCAAAATAGGAAAATGTCGTTTGACCCTTTCTAATAACGGCTGCCATCTGTTCTCCTGTTCTGGATGATGTGTATGCTGACGTCTGCTCTTACTGCTTGGGGTTGCCCTGCTAGCAGGCTTCCCAGTGCTGAGATGTCTTCAGCTAAATGAGAGAAAAAGTCTGGGCAAAAAAGTCCGAGGGGTGAACTCGGGGTTTGCCCACCTGCGTCACTTGGCGCTCCGAGTTATCAGCACTCAGCCGTCTCTGTGAACCAGCACAAGAGAATTCAGGGTGTTTCCCTCCCAGCTAAATATAGTCGTAATTGCCTCGTGGCAAGGCGCTCATCTTTAATTGCTTGTCGTCAGAGTTGTCCCGATCCCCACGAGGGCTGTTTTGGGGACATGGGTCAGCGCCTTCGAGTCCTGGACACGGAGCCAGGAGGGAAGCGAGTACAAATTGCTCGATCCCCATTTCTGCCTCTCTTAGCTGGTGCCATGGGAGGGCTGGGGTGGTGGCAAGCTGGCCTTTGGGCTCTTGGGTCTTGACCCCAAATGAAATGGGGTCGGCAGCCGGGCAGCAGCTCAGGTCCCACTGAGGATTTTGTCGCACGGCTTCTGCTCCACGCTGGGGAGGTTCACGGCCAGGTTTCCTCTTGCTTCTCTCTGCCAGCGGGCTAAAGCGGTAAATTCAGATGGACTGCGGGCTGTCAGCCGCTTCTCTACCTTAAAATAAAGCGAATTTCTCCCCCGGAGCCGGAGGGTGGCAGTGCTGCAGAGAAGCCGCTGCTCCCCAGCACGGCTCCGGCTGCGAGCACCCCGCTGCCTGCGGGGTTAGGGTTAGGGTCAAGCTCCTGGGTGACCTTCCTCTGGTTTTGGGGTTTTGTTTTGGTGGGTAGTGAGTTGTCCTTATCTGCTGGTGAGCAGGCCGGCTTTGTCCGGCCGCAGGGCTATCTGAAGGGCGCCGACGTGGTATCAGCAACCACAATAGGGATATCTGCTGCCAGAGAGGGCTGAGAGCCTGTGGAAACAGCAGGAAGCATCGTGCATGGGCCCTGCTGTGTTAAAACAGGATCCTAGGAACGTGTTTCTGTACGAAATAAGCTCTAAAGGAAAAAACTGGGCTTCTCAATGGGGAAGAGATGCAAGAAGAGGAAAAAAAAAGGGGGTGGTGGAGCAGGACACCCTGGTTTTGTGAAGAAGGACGTGAACAGGGTCAGTTGTCACCTGTACCTACTGCAGGAAGGTGACTGCTCACTTCTCTCACTCCCGTACCTCATCATTACTGATAATGAGATGATTTTGCCTTCTCTTTAGTTAAATCTCCTTCATAGTTTTTTTCTTTATTTTAACAGAGTCGTTGGCTGCGATTCGGCCTGTGAAGTGATTCTTTGTCCTTTGCACCAAGAACTTTTTCACTTTGGGATTTTTTTTCCTCTAATTATTCCCTCCACGGGGGAGTTTTGCCCATCTTCCTGGTCTTTCGCACGCATGCTAAGGCAGACCTCAATTTCTAAAGTAAAAAATTTCAATTTCTGCGTAAGAGGCAGCTCGGTTTTATAATTGAGCTGTCCTGACTGCGGCAGATGCCTGTCCCTGTCCCTGTGGTTTTTGCAGAGTGCCGTTTTCCCTTCCTCAGCCTGGCAGCTGTAGGATTTCCTTGTTGTTGTTTTTTTTTTTTTTTTTTTTCCCTCCATACCCAGCTCATTGTTTCCTCCTCTTCCTTTTCACGTCGGTGTTGCTAAGATTTAGTTCCTGTGTTTTCTGATAGCGTTTCCTCTCCGAAGCCTGCTTTGCACAATTTCCTGGGAACGCTGCCTGCTCCCTGCAGCGCTGCTGTCGCTGTCGGACGTTTCCTGGTCCGTGTTTCCTGCCTCGGAGCTTCTGTCCCAGCACCTCTGGCCAAGCACTGGTCAAAGATCTTGGCGTAGCTGCACCCGCTTCTAGGTACAGCTGCGCCTTCAGCTGCTCGTTTGGGTAAAAACGTGGCCATCGCGGCACAAACCAGCTGGCTCGGCTGGCAGGCAAAAGGCAGCAGCAAGGAGATCGGGAGCGAGAAATCCCAATGGGTGCACCTGCAGCTGGAAGAGGACGGCTGTACATTCTGGCCTATTTTTGCTGCTGGTTCTGGTTGTTATAGTCTAATTTTAATCTTTGCTCCCCGTTGCTGGACAACGCTAAATGGTTCCAGGAGGAGGAGGTGACCTTGATGCGATGCCCTATTCCTGCATGGGTCTTCAGCTCCCCGATGTGTTTGTTCGGAGGAGTGATTGAAAGGATCTCTGTCTGCTCCTGGGATGTTTTTGGACATTTAGTCAGAAGCATTTTTTTTCCTGAAAGCAGCACTGCTCTGCGCGTCCTCTGTTGTCCAGAAAAACGACCTTGCGGTGATGTTTCTTCTGCCTCTGTACTTAGAGTGGAAAAGTGGCTTGGGGGATTGGTGTCGTTGTCACACAAAACAAGACACGTGTGGCTTTCTCCAGAGCTTCCACCGCAGGGGGAGGCTGCGATGGCTCCGTTAGGTCCTTGGGCAGGAGCTGCTGGTCCAGTTCGCTGCTCCAGGCAGACCAGTGCTTTGGGGAGGGGACAGCGCTGCCCCCTCGCAGCCTCTGAACGGTCTCATTTCTGTTCCTGAACCAGAACATTGACGGATGGAGGCTGGTAATTTTAAGTGACAGCTCTAATTAGGCAACAAGGTTATTTTTCTTACCAGGCCATGCGCTCGCACCGGCGCTCGTACCGTAAGCACCCGGTGTCACCCAAGCAGGCGCTGCCAGCCGTGCCCGTGGTTCCCTGCCACCCCAGCTGTGTCCCCAGGGGATGGGGACAGCCCTTCAGCTCCTCTCATGCTTTAAGCCTCAATCCAGGCTTCTCAGAGCCACACACTTTGCTGCCCATCCTGCAGGCACAGCGGCAATGAAGGTGTGAGCTCTCAGGGGGGGCGAGCTGTTGCACGCGCTTGCCGAATGGTGCGGGACAGGGCTCTCTTGTTAACGAGGCGAGGCCGTTCCTGCCGGCTTTGGGGTTTTTTTGGGCAGTTTCAGTTCGCTTCAGGAAGGAGAAAAGCCTGAGGTTAGTCGGCTTTAGCTGAGGGTTGGGCTGCAGCTCCTGTTCTTGCTCCGGTAACTCAGGTGTGAGCTGCTCCGCAGGGCAAAACGGCTCCGGGAGCCTCTCGTTGTGGGGTGCCCGCCTGGGGGCTTCTGTGCCCACCGGGTTCTTGCCACTGTGCCGGCCACAGGAGGAAGCAAACACGAGCTGCCCGAAGCAAGGGAGCTGCCTTGGGGTGGTGGGGCTGGCAGCAGGAGCCCACAGAGCCGGGAGGGGAGACCCGTCCTCAGAACCTGCCGGTGGAAGGTTTTCCACACGAATCCCACGTTTCCCAATTACGCACTTCTGTGGAGAGTGGTGTATTGCAAATCATGCAACAGGCCCACGTCTTCGGCAGCTGAGCAGCTCCCGTGTCAAGCACCTCTCGATTTACCGATTTAGCCTTTTTTTCCTGACTTATTTACTGCATTCCTAAATGCTTACCTTACTCGCCACTCGACCTTGTCTGCGCCGAGCCTGCCTCGCCGTGCAGGGAGCTCCTGAATAGGTTCCAGATGCAACTGGCTGCAGCCTTTTTTATTTATTTATTCAGTTATTTATTTATATTTATTTATTTATTTATTTATTTATTTTCCAGTGGGGCTGCCTTGCCTGAGCAGCCCCTCTCCAGGTCACGGCACCCTGCGCAAAGCTGTGGAACCAGCACGGCTTGGGGTTGTCTGAATCACGCGTTCCTGGGCCCCAGGCTCGGAGATAAGATCTCGTGCTTCTGCAGCAGGGAACAGGGCTCTGGGGAAGGGACCTTGCCCGTGCAGCAAATAACTTCCAGCACGACCCTGTTCCTTTAGCAGCAGAGCTCTGGCTTCCCTCGGCACAAGGCTCGGAGTTTTTGTGCAGCTCCAGCAGCGCTGCCTTCTCTCCCTCCTCGTTCAAAGCCTATTCCTAAGCAACTGACAGCAAAAAGTCGGGGTGGAGATGGAAAAGGCATCGTCCTTTCGCTCCAGGACCCGTGGTGTGCGTGGTGAGCTCGCTGGCTCAGCTTTGGGGCTTTGGTGCACGGCGTTGTTGGGGAGCTTACCGCCTGCAGCAGCCCGTTAGCAGCCGGGGAGGTGGGTGCTGCACTTTTTTTTTTGATCAAAAAGTGCCCCCAAAGGAAGCCTTTGGGTACAACTGAACTCCCCGGGGGAGCGTGCTCCGAAATCTGTCTCTCTGGCACAAAGCTGAGCCACGCTGTCACGCAGAGGCAGGATGAGATGAGAGCTCCCCGCGCTGCACCAGCCACCAGGACGTGCTGTCTAGACCAGATGGGTAACGCCGTCTTGCACAAGGCACCGAGCAACAGGAAAAAGGGCTTGGGGAGGATCTGAGCAGAGCAAAAATAAAGCTTCCCTGCCTGCGTCGACGAGAATTGTGCTCTGACACAGCCAGGGAGCAATAGAGGCAGCTACTCTGGGAGGTGGCTTGGTCGGCTGCTGGCTTGCTGGTGCGTACGCAGAAAATGCAGCTCTTTGCACCTGGGGAGTAAATGAGTGCCGAGGAGCCGGATTTTAAGTGCCGAGTACAATTGCAGAAGGTGCCTTGTCTCTGCCCCAATGGAGGTGTGCGTACTGAGCGGGTACAAAATGGCCTAGAAAAAAAGAAAAAAAGAAAAAAATAATAAAATCCAGGCTTTTATGTTTCCTTCTGAGTTTCCCCTTTCCTCTCGGGTGGGTAGGGATGCATTGCGCTTTCTTATGGAGATGCGTGCTCAGATACGCTGGTGGGAGACAGCGCTTTGGCTCCCACGGCACTGGCTGTGGTCCAGCGCCAGCGATATTTGTTATCTGAGATGTCAGAAAAATAGCAGTGAAAAGAGATGCCGCTGACTCAGTTGTGCTGCGGCTTATTAACCAAGTTCTGACTCAGCCTGCAAAATTTGGGTTTTTTTTTTTTAGATTAACCCCCGCTGGACAAGGTAAGGCTGAGCTGGAGATGATGCTTGTTAATTAATTTATTTTATTTTTTTTTTACCAGCGTGTTGATCAGCCTTGCAGAAGGGGTGCTTGCATTCCCCTTGGGACTGGCTCTTGGTGCCCTGGGCAGGAGCAGGGCGAGGCTCCTGCGAC
Source organism: Cairina moschata (assembly GCA_018104995.1). NCBI lineage: Eukaryota > Metazoa > Chordata > Aves > Anseriformes > Anatidae > Cairina > Cairina moschata. The sequence goes on from CM030769.1 coordinate 14,954,176, forward strand.
CGATTTGGAGCAGCATTTGTAAAGAGCTGACTGCTGCGAGCGGGTGGCCGAGCACAAGGCTAGGGGGTGGCGTGTGGAGGGACCCCCTCCCCTCCTGCCCGCCTCCTCGAGCTGATTTCTGCCTTCTCCTGCCAGGCTGCGTGCCGTGAGCTCTCCCACGCAGCCCCCGGGCTCCTGCCGCTCCTAATGCAGGGGTAATTTTTTGGCACCGAGACTGCTGGGCTCCACTGCTGGGCTGTGAAAGGTGCCGAAGAAAAGCAAATTTCTCCTCGCTGGGCTCAAATTATGCCGTGTGGGGTCTGCCTTGCCGTGGGGGATCTCTCAGGAGCGCAGGCTGAAAGAGGCTGGTAATTACTGATCTCACATCCCACGCCTCCTGCTCTGCTCTGGGCTAGGGCAGCGCCAACGTCTCGCACCCGTTAAGGAGAGGGCAAAGAGAGGGGCTGAGGGTTGTGCAGCCCCGGATAAGAAGCCAGAGCTGGGCTCCTGCTCTTGCTGGAGCTCCCGGGGCAGAGGAGCTTTGCTGGGGAGCAACCTGGGGCGAGAACCTCCCCGGTCCTGCTGTGCTCTCCCTGCTTTCCTTGCCCGTGCTGAGCTTTGCGCGCTGGTGCTTGCTGCTGCCATGGCTGGAGCTGCTCCTGGGATGGCTTGGAGCTTGGGCAAGCGCCTCCTCCTCCATACCCTGAGATCCTGCTGTGGCAGCAGCCCTGGGACAGGGAGAAGGTGCCAGACCCAGTCTGACAGTTGAAGAGCACCACGTTTCTCCATATGGCTGCCGAAATCCTGGAGCTCCCATCCCGCCGCCGCCGCGTGGGCAGGCTCCGGCCACGCTCCTCCCTCGGTGCCTCTCGCTTCTCCTCCATCAGCCGCCCCCCCCCCCGCCCCGGGGGCCTCTCAGATGTTGCATCTTCCCTTGCCAAACCTCCATCTCGCTCTGATCTGTGCCTGCGGTGCGCTCCTCGCCGCCTTCTTCCTCTCCCTGCGCGAGGAAGCCTCTGCGCCGCTGCGGCCACGCGCGGGCGAAGGACGCGGTCATGCTTCGTGGCGCTCACGGAGATGCTGGGGGCCAGGAGGGAGCAGTCCCGCAGGAGAGAGCGTCCCAGGGCGAGGTAGGAGCCTTTGGGGTGCTGTGGCCTTTGGGGTGCTGCGGCCTCACGCACAGGAGCACGTCTCACACGTGCGCACCAAGCCTCGCGAGCGCAGGCACCCCCGCAGCGCCGCACGGCTCGAGCAGGCACAGGCTGCGGGGGTGTTTCGGAGCGTTTTTATGACTCAAGCTGGGGAAGATGTTGTTAGAGCAAGGCTCTGCCTGCTGCTGCTGCTGCTGCTGCCTCTCAGGAGAAAGGGGCAGAGGCGTGCGGGGCGCCCTGCGGGGAGCGTCAAGGCAACAAAAGCTGCCGCGGAACGGAGAGAAATAACCAAGAGAAATGCCTCCGTGGTTTCAGACGCTGAGCTGCTGCGGAAATGGTGTGGTGTAGGAGCAAGTGCTGCTCGGCGGTGCTGCAAGCCTCGTGCTGCAGCCGTCCCTGCGGGGTGAGGCTGGAGCCCGGCGACGTGGGCAGGGAGCGGGGCCCACGGGGGCCAGCGGGCGCAGGAAGGGGCCGGTACCCCGGCAGGCACAGCGGCGCCGGTGGTTTTTCCATGGCACGGGCTGCAGAGGAGCTGCTGCTAATGGTTGCACAAAGGGAAGGCGCTCGGGGCCTGCTGGAACGCTGCTCCTGGTGTCTGGGCAGTGTTTTTGGGGGCTGCCCCTGAGTAGTGCTGTGCAGAGCCCCGTCACCCCGTGGGGACAGCGGTCAGCATCGCAGCGAGCCCGCGTGGGCTGGGGAGCCGCAGCTGCCCTCTCACCCCGTGGGGTCCGAGGGCACGTGGGAACGAAGCGATCCCTGGCTCCATTCCCCTCTGACCCTGCCGCTGGTGTGACCCCGCGGTCTGCTGCTCCATCCAGCTGCCTCCGAGCCAAGCTCTCGTCCCTTGTCACGCTCTGCTCAGCTCCTGCTGCAGAAGCCCGTGGCCTTTTATAGCCACGGCTGGACAAGGCCAGCACCTCCCCAACAACACTGGAGCTGCTCGGTGCCTTGGGAAAGCCCAAAACGTGTTGTCAGCCGGGGACCTGAGGTCCCGATGAGTGTGCTCCCCCCAAGACAGCCTGCGGTGGGGCTGGAGGTCGGCACGGGCGCCTGCGCTGCTCCCCTGGGCATAACGAAGGCAATTTGCTCATGAGATCTGAGCAGAAAGCTGAGCCTGGGCTGGCCACCCGCTCCCCATGGTGTCACCCCATGTCCCTCTGTGTGCTCCCCGTGGTGTCACCCCGTGTCCCACCGCGTGCTCCCCACGGCGCAGAGCGCGCGGCACCAGGCAGCGGCTCCACGTCGGGGCTGGAGGCTGCTGCTGGGAGCTTGCCAGGTACTTGAGGCTTGGTGCGGTATTTACTGACGCTAACCACGGCCAAATAAAACAGAGGCTTTGCCATCTGCCCTTTTGCCACGCACTGAAACCTTCCCTGTGCTTCCCCGGATGACCCACGGGGATCCCCGGATCCTGGATCTCCGCGTGGATGGCCTCTGCCACAGCCTCTGGCAGCGTGGTACCGTTTGTGCTTGATGTTAAAGAATTCAAACCACTCAGCTGTGGCTCAACAGGAGAGGAAAAGACAATGTCAGGCTACAATGGGGGCTAGGACGTGGCCTCGGGGGGCCCAGCGGGTTGGGGGGAGCAGCGGTAAGGGGCACCAGAGACGGGTCGTGCTCGGGTGGGCTTCCTCGCCACGTCTCCCTTGCAGGAGAAGCCAGGACTGCCGCTGTGCAGGAAGCTCTGCTACGCCGTCGGGGGCATCCCCTACCAGATGACAGGCAACGCCCTGGGGTTTTTCCTCCAGATCTTCCTGCTGGACGTGGTGCAGGTGAGCGCCGCGCGCGCTGCGGTTCTCTGCCAAGGGGCTCAGCGTCAAGCCGGCAGGCTGGCGCAGGGGTGGAGTTCAATAGGTGTCCAAAGAAGCCCCTGGAAATGCTCTCCGGAATGAGTTGTTCACTCCAAATCACAGTTTCTCCATGCAAACACCGTCGGTGGGCACACGGGAGGTGTCTCCAGGCCGTTTTGGTGCCTGAAGCGGTCTCCAGGGGATGCTGGCCGGAGCCAGCTGCGTTGTGCTGACTTCTCGCAGCTTTCACCAGGACTTTTTTTTTTCTCTTTCGAGCCGTGCTTTCTGGTTCCCCTCCAGCTGGAGCCGTCCCACGCCTCTCTGATCCTTTTCCTCGGAAGAGCCTGGGATGCAGTTACTGACCCTGCTGTTGGCTTCCTGGTCAGCAAGAGCCCCAGGAGAAAATACGGCAAGCTGATCCCATGGTGAGCATCCGTGCAGCGCCTCAGGGGTGGGGTTTTGGGCTCAAAAACCTTCCAAGGAGGCAGCTGGGATGCTGCTCTGAGAGTTTGACGTGGTTGTGGCTTAGGAGAACTACGAAAACCGACCATCCCCAGGCCCTGAAGGTAACAAACCTTGCAGTGGGTCCGTGTGTCACTGCAGTGACAGGAGGAGTGTGCTGCACACCTCGGTGCTTGCTGATTCCCCGAGGCCTCCCGTGTTTCAGGCCGTGGTGTTTGGTGCCCTGCAGCCCTGCGGGGGCACACGCAGGTTTTGGCACTCGGGCTGTGCCAGGAGCTCTCCAGCGGGCGCTCTCCATGAGCAGATATTGCCCACAGCAAGCCCCCAGCTTTCTGCTGCAGGGCGAGCGAGGACTTCGGGTGTTTCAGCAGAATAAGAAGCTGTGAACAACTCGGGAATGACTTTTTTTTTTGGCAAAGCTTTTGTTTTCACTCCCCTTTCTCCTCCCAGCCCGACTGATGGAGGTGCCCCTCGCAGATCCCCGTCTCACAGCCGGGCTGCGGTTTGGGAGCTGGGGACGAGGCTGCAGCTTGTGCAATGGGAAGTCTGCCCGCTTATCCGCAGGCACATCTCACCAGCTCTGCTTCCTCCCCAGGATTGCGTGCTCCACGCCATTCGGGGTGCTCTGCTACTGCATGCTGTGGTCCACCCTCGCGGACGGCGCCCCCGCCTCCCTGAAATTCCTGTGGTACCTCTGCAGCTACAACTTCTTCCAGATTTGCATGACCGTAAGGGACACACGGTTCCTTTCCTGGGGCTGTCGTACATCATCCTCTGCTGCCAGGGTGTCCCGGCCACAGCCCCTGCTGCGAGGGAGCTGGAGCTGGGTCTGGGAGATGGGGAGCAGGGGATGGGGAGATGGAGCGGCGAATTTTAGTGCTGGGCAGCCTGTCTACGGTGATACAAACCTCTCCATCGCTGCTCTGTTGGAAAAGCAAAAAAAAAAGAAAAAGAGGGCAAAAAGCCACCCGAGAGCAGGGGAGCGGGGCCGGGGCGGGTTGTGGCGGTGGAGCAGGGGAGCAGCAGCCGGAGCTGAGTGCTCGGCGCTCTCCCCAGTGCTACCACGTGCCCTACTCGTCCCTGACGATGTTCCTGGGAGGAACCCAGAGGGACCGAGACTCGGCCACCGCCTACAGTAAGTGCCCGTGTCCCTATAGCCCGGAGACCCTCCCCAGAGCAGGGGGGAAGGAGTTCCTCAGCTTTGAACAAGCCACAAAGCAGGAGGGGTGAAGCAGGATGCCATGAGACCAGCGTGGTCTTCTGCAGGGCACAGGACCCAGATTCATTGTCAGGAATCCTAAACGCATTCCAGCGGTCACTGCTGGAGCGAAAGGGGATAAAAAAAAAAAAAAAATGAGAGCAGGTAGAAACAGCAGGTCTCTTCTCCTCCTGGGACAGCCGTGGATCTTGGTGCCTCCAATTCCATCCCCAAAGCTGCTCCGTGGTCCTGAGGGCCGCGTCCCAGCAGCCGGGGGGCTGCGGGGCTGAGGTTCCTCTCCCGGCCGCCCGGCAGGGATGGGGCTGGAGGTGTTCAGCACGCTGCTCGGCTCGGGAATCCAGGGGCAGATGGTGGGCGCATCCCACGGCCGCCTGACGCACGGCTGCTCGCTGGGGAACGGGACCCAGCCCAACAGCAGCACCCCCAGCCTCGCGGGCTGGCTGGAGGGCACGGTAAGGACGGGTCCCGACGCGGGGCAGGGACCCCCTGCGGTACCCGCGGTGCCACCGCGCTGCCTCTCGCTTTCCAGCGCAGAGCCTACGTGTCTGCCTCCCTGGTGCTGGGCTCCATCTACTGCCTCTCCTGCCTGGTTCTGGTTTTCGGGGTCAGGGAGCAGCCGGGTAAGTCCGTGCGGGTGCAGCCGGGTGGCGAGGGGGGGGTTGCAGAGGTTTTGTGGGTTCCTAAAGGGGGGAACGTGTGGTCATCTCTGCACCGAGATGTCAAACGCCAGCTCCTCGCCCAGCTGAGCTGCACCCGGACGCGGCGGCGCCGTCCCCCTGTGCCTCCCATCGCCGCCCCCGCGACCCCGCTGTCTCTCCCCAGGGCCCCTCAGCCCCCTGGGGAAGGCTGGGCTGCCCTTCACCCGCTGCCTGAGGACGATCGTGGGACACAAGCCCTACACCCAGCTGCTCTGTGGCTTCCTCTTCGCCTCCCTGGCCTTCCAGGTGCGAGAGCTGCCTCGGCAGGAGGAGAGCTCGGGGGGGGGGGGAGGTGACCCCGCACGCTGTCACGGCAGCGAATTCGGGACCCTACGAGTGTCCCCGTGTCACCTTCCCAGGTCATGCAGGGGATTTTTGCTTTCTTCTGTACCCACGCTGCGGGGCTGGCCGGGAAATTCCAGCATTTGGTGCTCGTCATGCTGGTGAGTGGGCGCCAGCGTCACCCCACAGCCCTTGGCACCGCTGCCAACCCGCAAGGATGTCCCCGGGGCAGAGGCCAGCAGCCCTGGGGGACATTGCTGAGCTCCTTTGGTTCCTCCTCAGGTCACAGCTTCCCTCTCCATCCCCTTCTGGCAGTGGTTTTTGGGGAGATTTGGGAAGAAAACGGCAGTGACGGTGGGCTTGGCGGTGAGTTTGTCCCTGTGGGTTGAGGAGCCGTGCCCCGGCTGCCCGTGGGGGGGACAAAAAGGGGACAGGGTTGCACACCAGGCACAGCAGTGGCAGGGAGGCATCTTGCTCGTCAGGCACATCCCGGCTGCTGCCTGGCTCTGCACGCCAGCAAGAAATCCCATTTGGCTTTTTTTTTGCAAGGTTAGGTGCCCAAATCCCGTATCCCCCGATGCCTTCCTTGCAGGCACTTGGTTCAACCACAGCACATCCAGCAGCAGTGCAGCAGCCCCGTTGCCCTCTCTGACCCCTCTGTACCCACCAGGAAGGCTTTGCTGCTGCTCACAGCCTGCCCAGAGCCTTCAGCAGCCCCCATCACGAAATACGTGGGGCAGGGGCAGCACAGCTTGCAATTTGGCAGGGCGAAAAGGGCAGCAGAAAGCGCCCGCGTGCTTTTGTTTCTCCTCTTCCTCTCGCTTCCCCAGCTGATCATCCCGGCCCTGGTGGCCATCACCCAGCTGAGCCACAACTTCCCGGCCTTCGTCCTCCTGATGGTGGTGGCAGGCTGCAGCATGGCCGTGCTCTACCTCCTGCCCTGGTGAGTGGGGGCACCTCTGGGTTTCTGCAGGGGATTTCCCTTTCTGCTGCCTGGAAAGCTCTGGGAGCAGTGGTGGCCGAGCCCAGGCAGCACCAACATGGGTTTCACCATGCCCACGGGGCTGTCTGCGCCCAGGTCCATGCTGCCCGACGCAGTGGATGACTTCATGCTGAGGAACCCCAGCTGCCTCAACCTGGAGGCTCTCTTCTACTCCTTCTACGTCTTCTTCAACAAGTTTGCAGGCGGCCTTGCCGTGGGGATATCGACGCTGGGTTTACAGTAAGCCCCCACCGAGCGCTACCTCCCTCCCCCCAGCTTGGGCAGCCCAGCACAATTTTCTGGAGTATCCGAGTGGAGATGGTGGAATGAATTGCAGGGGTACCCAAATTTGCCTTTCCAACATAGGAAAGGAGCAGAAAGGAGAGGGAATTCCCCCAATACAGCCTCTAGAGGTGCCTTTGTGCAGGAGCCTGGTGGGGAAGGAGAAATGTTCTTTAGTTTTGCAGGTTACCGCGCCGGAGACTGCACGTACAACCCCTCCGTCACCCTGGCCCTGAAGCTTCTCATGGCCCCGGTCCCGATCACCCTGCTGCTCATTGCCATCACCCTCTTCTGCCTTCATCCCATCAACGAGGAGCGGAGGAAGCAGATGAGGATGGAGCTGGAGGCAATGGGGTAAATTCGAGCTCCCTGACGGAGCCACGGCATCGGGTGCCTGCGTCGGTCCCAGCCCCGCAGAAATCGGGCGCAGGGGAAGGACTGCGTGTGCCCAGCAATCTGGGGATGCCTTCCCAAGGGTTTTAGGGTTATTTCGAGGGCTGCTTCCAGGTTTCACGAGCGCTTGTGTTCCTTTTAACAGGCGTCAGGCGCGGCGCGGCAGCTCGGAGCACCACCAGGGCTGACCCGGGTGAGTTCAGTGGGATGGGCTTGGGTTTGCTGTGCCCTCAGGATGTGCTGGGGTCGGGGACAACCCTCGTTTCCTCTTGTTTCCCATTTCCATGCCCCAAAGGCCAGGCTGGCAGGGGTCCTCGGCCTCGCTTCCTGCAGGTCCCAACAGATCTGGGCAAGATCCGTGCTGTGCAGGGGCCCCGCCAGCCTCACCGTGATGCTCAAACACGCTGCAGTGAGGAGGTGGCACCTAAACATGTGGGATGCACAAAGACCACGGGGGTTGTTATTGACAGAAACTCGATTTTTTAGGGAAAATACCACCTGGATAGCGCGTCTCTCTGTGCTTAGGCTGCCTTTTTATAGGAAAAAAGGTTTACAATTTCTTTGAGCGTGGGTGAAGTTCCAGCCAGGAGCATAAAGCTCGTGCATGAGCGGTGATATTGGGGGAGCAGCTCAGTCAGGAGCAGCCGAGTGGCTTTTAAATCGCAGCCCACGGCCACATCTCCCCCAGTGCTTCTCGGCACCCCCACGTCCCTCCTGGCAGCAGGGGGAGAGCAGAATCAGCCACCAGCCACCAGCACCACGGCTCCGCTCAGCACCGCGCCGAGGCAGCGGGAGAGGCCGGGGATTTTTAGGGCTAGGGCTGCGTCTGACCGCTGGCTGACCTTGCAGCTCTCCGGTCCGGTGCACACTGGCAGGATCTGAGCAAATTACTCCCCGGTTGGGCGCTGAATTAATTTGAAGCCTCGTGGCACAGCTTCGCCACGGGCGGGGGGAGATCGTGCTTTAGAGACGCGTCAGGGCATCTGCAGGATCATCGCAACAGCCCAGCTTCAGAGTAATTTCTCAGAAACACAAAGTGCTTCCTTTTTTTTTTTTTTTTGCCCTTTTGCTTTTTTTACTTTTTTTTTGTTTTGTTTTTTGGAGCATGAAGGATGTTTCTTGCGAGTGCCCGAGTCCACGGCCAGGTGCTGGAATGTGCTGCCCGCCGCCACCACGTCGCTTTTCAGCCTCGCTGCCCGCAGGTTTACGAATGAGCAAGAGCCTTCGAACCACGAGGCAACACCCCGCTTCCTGGGGTTTTAACGCCCCGAAGCAAGCATTAATTATGTTCGAAGGCACACATTAATCGGGCCAGAGGCAGGGGCTGAGCGGGGGCTCCCACCTTGCAGCACGTGCGGGCAGTGGGCTCCAGGCTCCTGCAGCACGGGGTGGCTGCTGGCCTCTGTGGTGCCTGTTATACGGGGAGATATCTCTATACACCAAAAAAAAAAAAGTCTCATTTGTTTTTTACGCTATTAAATCTGAGCGATCACGCTTTTCCCTCCTGGTCTTTATTCCTCCGTGTGTTCTGCCAGCAGCTGATCCAAAGGGCAGGGAGAGCTTGGAGCAGAATTTATTTATTTTTTGGGGGGCTGTTGTGTTTTTCCCCAGAGTTTGGACACCAGAACCTGAGCTGAGCCCTCCCTTGCTCCGGACCAGGGCAGGTCGGACCCAGGGGCTGAGGTCTGCCCCTTCTCCTCCTTGTTTATTTTCTTCCACCCTCATTTATTTTCTGCCCTGTTGGTGCTCAAGGAAAGTCACAGACCACGGGCAGGAGCTGCACCTTACACCTTTAATGTGAAATAATAACGCTACAGCTTAAAGAAGGAAAAAAAAAAAAAAAAAGACACACACAATTGGGTATTTTGGTATTTAAAAGAATGCAGGCAAGGAAGAGAAGCAATTATAGTAACAGATAATGGGATGAAGCGGGTTTCGAGTGTCTCCTCGTGTCCCATTTTCACGCACTTGCAGAAAATCCTGGGTTTTTATTCACCTCCTGCCCGTCCTTGGCACTTCTGCTCCCCTGGGGCTGCTCAAATGAGGCCGCTCCGAGGCAAAACCCGCGCCTGGACAGAGGAGTTTTATGAGCTAAATAATAATAAAAAGAAGAAGCAGTTTCTGTTCCCGTTAGAAAGCCCCCTGAATTGCCCAAAGCCGCCCTTTTTAACGTGGAATTGCCCAAACCCCGCACTGTGCTGCCGACCCCGGGGGCACCCAAAACCCTTGAGGGCACAGGAACGGGGGGGGGGACACCGGGATGCGAGATATATTCACAGTCCTATTTTAAAGCCTGAAACATTTATTACAGAGAGGAGAGGGAAAAAAAACGGGGAGGGGGGGGGGGACTCGGCTCCGGTTTCCCCGGCAACCGCGCGGTGCCAAGATGGCGGCCGAGGGCCGGGCAGGAAGGGGGGGGGGGGGAAGCGGGCAAGATGGCGGCGGGGCGGGGCGGGCTGGCGGGCGGGCTCCATGGCGGCTGTGGCGGCGGCTGCGCAGGCCGGGCCCCTCCTTCCTCGGGCTGCGGCCGCTGCGGGTGCGCGACGAGCGGCACCGGCGGCAGCACCGGCACCGGGATGGGTGTGCACGTGGAGACCATCGCCCCCGGCGACGGTGAGTGGGTGCCCGGGGATTTTATGTCTTCTTTTTATTTTTCTTCCCCCTTCTCCTCCCCGTTCTCGGCCCGGTGCCCCGGTGTTGGTGCCGGTACCGGGCCCGGTTGGCTGACGGTGTGTGTGTGTGTTTCTCCCCGTAGGGCGGACATTCCCTAAACGCGGCCAGACCTGCGTGGTGCATTACACGGGTGAGTGCCCCGGGGCTCCCCCCCCCCCCCCCGCTGCCGGTACCGGGGAGGGGGGGGTATCGCGATTCGTGTCGGCCCCGCGACAAAAAGTCGCGATATAGGAGAACGGCCCCCACCGGGATGTGCCCCCTTATCCCCCCCAAAAAACATTCCGGGAGCCTGCGGAGACCCCCGGGCGTGTGGGCGGCCGGGCTGGGCCGCGGCGCTCCCCGAGGGAACGGGGCGGGGGGGCCCCGGGGCGGCCCCGTGAGGGGCCCGGGGTGGGCGAGGGGCGGCCCCCGAAGGGGGTGGGGGGCCCCGGGGTGCCCCCGGTTGGTTTTAGGGCCGAGGGGGGTGCTCCCGGTTGTCCCTGTGGGAGTTGATTTGAGCACGGGGGGACCCTCCCCCGTGGCACCGGGGGGGTTTTGGGGTAGGAGACCCCCCTCTCGGGGGGCTGTGAGAGGTCGGGATGAGACCCCCGGTGCTCGGTGTGCCCCCTTGGGACCCTCCTGCTACCGGGGGGGGGTCCCTGGGGAGTAGGGGAGCGGTGCCGTCCCCGTGGCCCCCTCCCCAATATTCCCCCATGGCATATCTTGTGGGGTGCAACCGGGGACCCCCGGCCCAGCCCGGGCTGGATTTGGGGTGGGGACGCACTGGGTGTCCCCAGCTCTGCGGGATCCCCCCCTGAGGGATCTCCTGTGGGGTTTTTGGGTGAGGGCAGCCCCATAGCCGAGGTGGGTGACGTTCCACGCGCTGCACTTCGACGGTTTCTGTGGGTTTTGTGAATAAATCGACGTCGCCAGCCTGGAAAACGCCCCAAATGGAGAGGGTCTCGCCTCCCCCAAAGGGGGTCTCACCTCCCCAAAGAGGGGTCTCGCCTCTCCTCCTGCAGCTCCGGCTCAGCGTGTCGGCCGCTGAGCCCCGCGATGAGCAGGGCTCGGCCCATCTGGCTCTGCTAATTCCTGCTCCCCTGGCAGGAGGAAGATGAGGATGAGGATGATGGTGCTGGGCCGTGCACAGCAGAGCCCTACAGAGGGGCAAGAGGGCTCTGCACCCCCCCAAAGCTCCAGGGGGGCTGCCTGAGCTCGCCGTCCGGCCCATCTGCTTCTCCTCCTTCTCCCCCCGCACTCCACCCCAGGTCGGTTTTAATTCCCTGCTCGGGAGGAGAGGAAGCAGCTCGGGCTCTGCCGGCAGCCCCCGTTTCCTCTGCCGGTGGAAGAACAAAGGGACGCTGGCAGGCAGTCAAGTGGCTCTCGGTGGGCCAGCCCTGCCTCCTGCCAGCCCTCGCGGCTCCCAGCGCCGGCTCCTCTCCTGCCAGCCCCTTCCCGGCAGCAGCAGGTGATAAGCTGGGCTTGGGAGTGGTTCCCCATTTCATTTTTATATATTTTTTGTTGTTACCGTTGTCTCCTTTTGGCGTTTATCCTCCCCCCCTGTCCCACCCACCCGGGCAGGCAGCCGAAATGGAAAGCCCCCAGTCCACGCGTGGTGCCCTCAGGCCACCGTGCCCCTGCTGTCGCTGGATGCTCCCCGCATCCCCGAGAGCAGAGAAGCGAGTTTAGCTTCCCATAAATATGGGGAAACGGTTGATTTCCTCAGCCCTGTGGCTCGCTGTGACATTTAGCGAGCCCGGAGCAGCGCAGGGGCAGCAGTAGGGGCACATCGGTGGCTGTCCCTGTGCAGAAACCCACAGGGAGCGTCGGGCACCGCGAGCCCTGATGGGCGTGCAGCGCCTCCGCTCTCCCTCCCCGAGCTATAGATTTGCAGTCACTTGATTAAAATCCATTTTGGGGAAGGAAAAAAAAAGAAAAAAAAAAAAAAAAAGAAAAAGCCGGGGAGCTGAGGGAGGAGGGGGGATTACGGGGGATTAGGGCAGGCGCAGGGCTGCTGTCCCCTCACCCCAGAACCTGGGTTTTCTGCCCCACAGCGGCTCCTCTGCGGGGGTGAGAGCAGTTTTTTCGTCCCAGGTTTGTGAGGGATGGACAGACCGACAGGGCAATGCTCGGGGAAGGATGCGGAGAGCACAGCATCCTTGTGCCTCTCAGCTCGGGAGCCACCAACCCCTCGTGCTGGGATTGTCCCAACGGCAGCAGAGCCGTGTGGGGGGATTCGGGGCAGCTGAACCTTGTCCCTTTCCTCTGGTCCCAGTCAGGCAGGGAAAAAAGCTGCTCCAGCAGCGCTGGGCTGAGGGAATTGGGGATTTGGGAGGTCCCCGTGGGGTGGGCAGCGGGGAGCCAGCTCTGCCTCTCGGTTGGAGTTCGAGCCTGCAGGGGAATGGAGGAGCTGGCACAGCGGGGCTTTCGAAAGAGCCTTTGATGTGAAATCTGCTCCAGGAGGCTGTTAAGGAAACTAAACGGAGGGTAAAGTCCTCTGATGTGCTGAGGAGCGGTGGCAGTGGGATGGGGGGGTCGCTTGGGAGCAGGGGAGCGTGGGGAGCGCGTGGCTGGTGGCCTCAGCCCTGATCCTGCCTGGATCGGGCTCCTCGGGGGGCTCGTGGGGGGCTTTGCTGGCGGGGTGGGGGCACTCAGCACCCCAAAGCACAGCCGGGCTTGGGGGTTCAGCCCTCCCGGTGCTGGGAGCAGGCTGGAAGAGAGGAGAGGAGCTGGGGGAGCGCTGGCCGTGCTGGGGAGCACCGGGACTGGCCCAAAGCAGCACCTCGGAGGGAGCTGGGCTCAGAGCAGGGGGTGATGCTGGAGAGCTCTGACTTTTTTTTATTTTTTGGCAGGATGGGCGCAGAGGGAGCAGGATGCGTCCCCAGAATTGCTGCGAGGGCTGAGCAGGGCTCGGCAGGGCTCAGGGCTCTTCCTGTTTGCACAGCACCTCGCGCGCTGCCACGCTCGCCCAGCGGCAGCCTGCGGTCGCGAGACGTTTCCTACGGGGGGTGAGCAGCTGCCCAGCGCTCGCAGGAGCTCAGCGCCTGTCCCCAAGCCGTGTGTGGGGTCCCGTCCTGCTGCAGAGCCTCTTCCACCTCCAGCTGGAGGAACCTGCTGGGCCGTGGCTCCGAGGCGGCCGCGAGCAGCTCCAGCACCGAAGCTCGAAATCCGAAGCGCTGCGCGGAGCAGAGGCGGGCTTCAACCTCCTGGCACGGGGCTGGAGCGGGTCCTGGTCGCTCCTCAGGTGTCTCAGGGCCCTCGGTCTCGGTGGGAAGGGTTTTCCGTGCCGTCCCTTCCTCCAGCTGGAGCAGCAGGGCCAAGCCCTGCGTTGCTCCTGGCCGCCGCGTGCCAAGTGTGGCAGAGACCTGGCAGCGCCGCGGCTGCTCCCCAGAGCCCCCGGTGTGACGGCAGCAGCCCGTCTCGGCCACAATCTCCGTGCTCTCCTCTTTGCTTCGTCTCCTCCGAGCCCCCCGGTGTCTTTGGGGTGGCTCCAGGAGCCGTGGTGGCCGCGCTGTGGGGTCCCCAAAGCGGCGTCACCGCGACGAGCCGGGACGTGGCCTGGGCCAGCTCCTGCTGCTGGCTGCCCGCGGGGTCTTGGGGCTCTGCCTGCATCCAGAGGATGCTCTGCCTTGCTAATGGCTTTGAGATCTCATTATCGCCTCGCTCGGGGCCGGCAGGGATGAGGAAATGGTTGCTCGTACTCGGCGGAGGCTGGAGGAAGAAATCTCCTGGGAGCCTCTCCGGCGGAGGATGTGCCGGAGATGAGGATGCCACCTCCGAAGGGCTGCAGCCTTTTTTGTTTCACCACTGCCGTGGTGGTGGGGGGCATCCCACGGCCCCGTAACACGGAGCAGGATGAGCCCCACGTGCAACCAGCACCTTCCTGGCTCGGGGGATGGATCCCCCGGGCTGGCGCAAGCGGCTCCATGGGGTAACCCCTCTGTCCTGCGGGCAGGGAGCTGCCCGCTTGGAAATTCTCCCCGAGGCCAGGTTTTGGGAAGGTGAGACCTGTGCCAAAGGGTGCGTGGGGACTCCCACAGCACCAGCGGTGCTTTGGGGTTCGCTCTGAGCTGGCTCATTCGATGCTGCTGCAGGAAGCAGGTGCCCCAAGGGTTTCCCATACACGAGGCTTTTTGGCTGCCGCCCGGTCCCGGGGGCTTTGGGCACGGAAGCGAAGTGTGGAGGGGATGAGGGGAGAGCCTGGCCTCTGCTTTCTGCAGGCAGGGTGAAGGCAGCAGCTGGCTGTGCTCGTTTTCATCACCCGATTGTGGGGTGGGGAAACCTCGACCGCAGCCTCTTCCCTTTCCCTGCAGCAGGGAGGGGAAAAAGGGTGGGCGCGAGGTGCCCCCTGCCCCCTCCTGCACCTCTCCGGGACCCCAGAGGGCACGGAGCTGAGCCCGGGGCAGCCTGCACCACCCCTCCTGGCCTTCCTCAGCCTTCCTCACCTGTCCCCAGGACAGGAGCGGTGCCAGGCAGGGCTGGGAGCAGGCTGAGCGCCGAGAGGTTTGTCCTGGAAGGAGGAAACGAGAAAAAAGCCAGATTTGCTGTTCCAAAGTCCAGGGCTGCAACGGGGGTGAGAGGCTGAGCTGCTGCTGATGCTCTCGGAGCCCGGGGCCCCGGC
>CM030769.1:14968923-15085908 GCA_018104995.1 Cairina moschata
TCCCTCTCTCCTTTCTCTCCCCAGGTATGCTGGAGGACGGGAAGAAGTTCGATTCCTCCCGCGACAGGAACAAGCCCTTCAAGTTCGTGATGGGCAAGCAGGAGGTGATCCGGGGCTGGGAGGAAGGCGTCGCCCAGGTACCCGCCGCCTCTCCCCGCGCTGCCTGCAGCTTCTTTTATCTTGCCACCCCGTTCCGTGCTTTCCGCCCCCTCCGCCACGGGAGGCGTGGGCGTGAATATCATCACCTCCTGCGTTTGCCACCTGCCAGATGGCAGGAACGGAGCGGGGCCGGGCCTGAGGAACACCTACGGCACACGCCGGTGACTCAGCGGTGACATTTCTCTACTGAGTCAGCTCCGAGCGAGCTCCGTGGGGAGCACTCGGGGGGGGGGGGGCCCCCAGCTCCCGGCAGCGACGGCTCCCGGGCTGCAAAACCCACGCGGAGGCAGGGAGGGAGGGATGGAGGGATGAAGGGAGGGATGGAGGGATGAAGGGAGGGATGGAGGGAGGCTTTTCGGCACGGTTCGGCCCCAGCGTGTGTGACTGCGGCTGGGAGCCGGCGCCCACGCGGCGCGCGGCACGAGGATGCTGCCATCTGGAGGGAACGGCCTGGCAGTCCCTGCCTGGCCCCAAAAACACGTGCGTGAAGGCCGTGGCTAGCCCGGCTCCGTCTGTGGCAGCCCTGCTCCTTTTGCTGCCTGCGCCTTCCCCTTCTGATGGTTTTCCCATTCCTCTTCTGTCCTCGCTCCTTCCCAGCGCAGGGAGAGGAGCAGAGGCCCTCCTGTGTCCCTCCTGCCGCCACTCTCACAATTTTTGCACATCTCCTGACGTCCCTGTCCCTTTCCCTGCCCCCAGATGAGCGTTGGTCAGCGGGCGAAGATGACCATCTCCCCAGATTACGCCTACGGCTCTACCGGCCACCCGGGGATCATCCCACCCAACGCCACTCTAATTTTCGACGTGGAGCTCATGAAATTGGAATGACCTACCCCAACGCCCTGGCCTCGGGTAAGGAGGGGGCTGCAGGGGGGCTGGGGGAAGACTCGAGGCCCCCCCCATCGTTCTGCCTTTTGGGGAGGGAGGGGATGGAGGCGAAGGTGATTTGGGGATCCCTCCGGTGACACAGGCAGTTCCCAGCAGGCTCATGCCTCGGGGACGTTGTGGTGCTGGGTGATTTGTGCCTCAATTCCTTCACGTTGTGCCCCCGCTGCCCCTTGCACCTCATCTCCACCCCCGCGTGGGTCCCACGGTGCAGGCAGGATGGGGCCGTGCTCTCCGAGCCAGCTCTCACCCCCCCCCCCCCTCGTCACCAGGGCTCCGCTTCTGCTTGGAGCAAACCCTGCGGTTTGCAGCGAGAGCCACTCTGGCTGAGCGTGCTCCTTCCCCCCGCGGGGCTTTGTCACGGTGCCTCCTCTCTCCCCCCAGGCAGGTTTGGCACATGGAGGAATCCAGAATCTCAGCTTCAAGAAGAGTGCACATGACTTTGTACGGAGCTTTTCCTGATCGCCCACTACACTCATTGTATAACCTTACACCTTGATTGAATGCCTTTGGTCACTAAGCTTTGCGTCCGACTCTTCCTCCTCGTATCGTGTTTTTATGTCTTTTTAAACCATACGCCGTGAACCTCAACTCTTTTTTTTATTTTTATTTTTATTTGGGGGGGGGGGGTCAAGTCCTTCACCTTATTTTCGTTCCAGGTGTAGTTTTGACCGGTAGCACGCAGTCGGGCTGACCTTTAGCTAGGAGTCATTTCAAGGCGAGGAAACCCGCTGCTTGCTTGTCTCGGTGCAGATCTCTGTGGTGTTCTCAAACCAGAAAATTGCTGCTGCAAAAAAAAAAAAAAAGAAAAAAAAAAGAAAAAAAAAGCCATAGCAGGGTGAGGCTGGCGAGGCGGAACGGATGCGGAGAGCGCAGCAGTGCTAGGATGGTGTGTAGTCACCCCCCTGCACCCGAGGAAGCAGCGAGACCTCCCCCTGCTCCCCGGGGGCCAGCGCAGCATCGCCGGGGGCTGCTCTGCCCCCGCGCCCCCTCCCAGCTCGGTGGGTCCGTCCCCCAGCCCATATTTTGGGTTTTGCGCAGACGGGGTGCCCACTGGAGCTCCGCCGCGCCCTAAAAATTCAAAACCTTACATCGAGCTTTCTTTTTTTTTTTTTTTTTTTTTTTTTAAATAAAACCACAAAACTCGGCAGACAAACGGAAGGTGCTGTCGGCAGGGGAGGTGGCGGGGGGGGCTGGTTGGGGTCAGCTCGCAAGGAAACACCCCCCCCGTGTGTGTGTGTGCGTGTGCGTGTGTGCGCCCCCCTCCTCCTCTCCCTTTTGGGAAGGAAACATCAGACCCCGGTTGCCCCCGGTCTGAGCGCCCCTGGCCCTTCTCTCCTGCCGCCTGATGCTGGTCATCGCCGCTTTGTCTGGTCTCCTGCGCCGCGTCGCTTGCCCCCCCCCCCCGCTGCTGTCCTCCTGCCCCCCTCCCTCTGCCCCGCGTAGTGATTTGGTGAGCGAAATCGCCGCCGTTTCGCTTCCTTCTCCACCGCCTCAAGGTATCCAGTTTTATTATTGCAATAAAGACGCTTTATGCTGGCTTTTCTCAGCCCTGTGTCTCCGAGGTTTTTCCGGCTCGCGGGGCGCTGGGGAGGGCCGGCCTCCTGCCCTGGGGTGCAGAGGGAATAATTTGCCCCCCCTCCAATAAAATTATTTGGCACAAATAATGAAGTGGTGTCCTGCTGGTTTTGCAGCATCTCCTCGCCACAACCCCACTGAGCATTGCCCTCAGCCTTAGGGCTGCGACACGGAGTCCACCCAGGGTGCCCCCTGCCCCAGGGAAGTCTTATTTTGTCCGTTTTTGGGTCTTTTGGGGGCTGGAAATAGCACTCCTGCCTGCCGGGTTTGGCAGGGGCTTTGCTGCAGGGGGTGGCTGGGGCGATGCTGCGGTTCTCACCTGCAGCCCCTCTTTTTTTGGGTCTTTTCTGCACGCTCGGTGGTGGGGAAACAGCTGGGGGCTTGGGGCGTGGGTGCTGATGCTGTCGGGGCCGAGGAGCCCGCAGGGCACGGGCTGAACATGGAATTAAAGGCTCGAGGTCCCCAGGGCTGGTGCCCGGCTCCCCTGCAGGCGGCCTTTGCTCCCTTTGCCACGATCGATAACGCGGCCGGGGCGAGTCCCCGAGCTGCAGCGGGGCCCTGGGAGCCACGTTCGCATTTCAGGGGGATGCGGGGAGGCTGGAAAAGGCGCCGGTGCCTTGGGAGAAGACGCAGAGTCTGCAGGCTGGGCTGCCACCCTCTGGGCTCCCGGTGCCCCCAGCACCCAGTTTGGGAACGTTTTCGCCTGGGTGCCTGGGGATGGATGTTCCCAAGCGTCCTGGTGACCGCACCTGGGCGGAAACTCCTGGTGAGCTCGGGTTTCCCTTCCTGCAGCCTTTTGCCTTAATTATTAACCGGTGCCAGGCTGCGCCGAGGCGCTGGGAGCAGAGAGAAGGCAGCACCGAGGGGGGCTGGGAGGAGGAAGGGGCTGGGGGGGGGGCTGCTTGGGGCTGTCCCTGTCCTCCCGTCCTGCTGCTCCTGGCCGCCTGTCCAGGGCTGGTGGCTTCCTTGGAGAGGTGGCACCGGGGACACGGAGAATGCGTGTGTGTGCAAGTGTGAGTGCACAAGGTGTGTGTGCCACCAGCGGCGTGTCCCTGGGCTCTCCCCGTGCCCCCCTGAAGCTGCAGCCTTGCACCGGGGCCCCCCCAGCCCCCTCCCCGTGCGGTGTCCGGGGCAGGCGCAGCCTCCTGCCCGCGGAGCCGTCCCTTCCCGGAGGGTTCCTGGCTCTGCCTCCCTCCCCTGGCGCTTGCTCCTGGCCCCGTTTTCTCAGCTGTGGGGCCGCTCCCGTCCTGGGCACGGCTGGGCTAAAAATACCTCCAGGAAATAAATAAAAAAAAAACACGGCCAGTAAATAAATCGCTTCCTCCTGGCCCGGTGCGCGGGGCTGGGACGTGCCCGGCTCCTGTTGGCCCCGATCCCGGGCTGCTGCCACCAGCTCTGGGCACCTTTGGGGCCCCATTTCTGCCCCCCGAGGACCTGGGGATGCGATGGCATCGTGTGGGTCGGTGCCACGCGGATTGGGGAGCGGGGTGACGCGGCGATGTCCCACGGCAGCGGGACACCCTCCGCCTGCGCCCTGACTCACCCAGCGTGGCACTGCCTCGGTTTTCCCGGCTCTGGGACGTGCCCACGGGGCCTGGTGGCTGGATGGAAGGGTGCGGGACGGGGCACGTCAGCCCCACGCGCCCCAAAGTGGGGTCACGGGAGGCGGCCGCCCACGCGGGGCTCCTGGCACGGGCACCCCCTGCGCCCACCCCGGGGGCACGGAGCCGTGGTGGCCCCAGGCTGGGGCACGGTGACCGTGGTGGCACCCAGACAGGTGCTGGGGGCACCTGGGGTGGCGATGCCAGGAGGGGTGGGGGTCTCCGTGGTGGGTGCAGGGGTGCACAGCCCCAAATCTGCAGCACCCAGCATGGCTGGAACCACGGAAAGCCGCCCCCGTCCCCGTCCCCATCCCCGCGTGCTTCTGGCTGGGGGTCAGCACCCCCCGAAACCCCCATCATATGGGTTCTCCGGGCTGCGTTGCCTTCATCTTCCTGTTCCTCCTCCTCACCTGTGCCCCACCTGGGGGTGGGGGCAGTCAGCTGAAGCCACCAGGCCCCTCCCCGGGCCAGGCACTGCTATAAAGCCCCGGGGACAGACGCGGGGCAGTGCGCAGGAGCCGGAGCTGATCGCAGGTGAGACCGGGGTGATCCGGGCTTGGGGGGAGCTGGGTTGGGTCCTGGGGGGGTTTGCCCACATCTTGGGGGTGCCACCGCCGGGCAGGACCCTGCCCGGCTCCCACGGGGCTCCAGGGGTCAAAGCGGGGTCTGGGTTTGTCCCCCCCCACGCACCGAGGTTTGGGGGATGCTTTTGGGGGCACCGCGCGGGGACATTGGGGTGGAGGGGGTTTGGGGAAGGGGGGAAAGGCAGCGAGGGGCAGCAACGGGAGGGCTTTGCCCATGGGGACACCACCCATGGGGACGTCTCCCTGCCACGTTTGGGGATGTTGGAGCAGCCCCGATGGGTGCCGGGGGACGGCGGGGTTTGTTCCCCATGGAGCAGCAGCCACCGGGACGCTCGTGCCCGTGCTCGTGCCCGTGTCCCATCCCCGGGAGGTGACGGAGGCGGTGACACGGCCCTGAGTCACTCCAGAGCCCGTGGGTGACGGCCAGGGCACGGAGCCAGGCACGCAGGGAGCGGGGCGAGCCCCAGCTTTGTGGGGGCAGCAGCTGGGGCTGGGGCTGGGGCCGGCTCCTGCCCCGGTGCCAGCCCCGTGGGGCCACGAGGGATGCTCGGGGAGAGGCGCCCCCGTCCCCAAACTGCCCCAACCC
Organism: Cairina moschata; assembly: GCA_018104995.1. Lineage (NCBI taxonomy): Eukaryota > Metazoa > Chordata > Aves > Anseriformes > Anatidae > Cairina > Cairina moschata. Next base: position 14,974,314 of record CM030769.1, read on the forward strand.
CGTCCCCGTTCCCGTCCCAGGACACGGGCGCAGCAGCAGCAGTGATGGCAACGCTCTACCCCTCGCTGGAGGACATGAAAGGCCACCAGGTCCTGCAGGTCGGTGTCAGATCGACGTCCCTATGGGGTGGGGAGGGGTTGACCCCGAGGGGCTCACCCCGAGCACCCCCCTTCTCTCGCCAGGCGCAGGCAGCCGCTGGTGTCGGCACCCCCGCCACGACGGTGCTCACGGAGAAGCCGAAGCTCCCCTCTGGTAACGTGGGCTGCGATCAGCCCCCGGTGTCGAGGGGCTGTCTGGGTTGGGGGGTCGCCCACCACAGGCGGGGGGCTCGGTGGGGACCCCCCCACAGCTTGGCACAGGGGTAGGGGATGGGGCTTGGGGGTTTCTCCCCCCTGGCTCATCCCAAGGGGGCTCTCTCCATGTCCCTTGTGCCAGTTGCTGGCTCCTGGTCCTGGGGGGCTCCCGGATGTGTGTGGGGGGTGGCTGTAAACTGGGGACCCCCCCCACTAAAGCCATCCCTCGCTGTGCCCCACAGCACCGCCCATGCTGTACCCCAACCTGGCGGAGCTGGAGGACTACATGGGACTCGCGCTCTCCAGCGAAGAGATCCAGAAAAAACTCTTCCCGGACAGCAGCACCGTAGGTGTCCGGGCTGGGGCTCCCACCTGCCGGGTGCCGGGACCCCCCCAAACACAGCAAACACCTCCCGGGGGGTCCCATCCCGCAGCCACATCCTGCCCCGGGGCAGGGGCACGGTGTCCCCCGAGGGCTGATGTGAGGTTGGGGACATGGCGGGGCCCCGCGCCCCTGCTGGCCCCGCTGAGACCCGGCTCCCACGCAGGCGCTGACCCCCGCCGGCCCCCTGCCGGGCCAGCTGGTCGCCCCCCTGAGCGGGAACAACGCGGGGCTGCGGCGGGCGGAGATCAAGCCGGGCGTGCGGGAGATCCACCTCTGCAAGGACGAGAGGGGCAAGACGGGGCTGCAGCTGAGAAACATCGACCAGGTGAGGGGCTGGGCTGGTGTGGGGCTGGGCACGGCATGGCACGGTGCTCCACGGCATGGCACGGTGCTCCATGGCGTGGCACGGCATGGCACGGCATAGCATGGCATGGCACAGTGCTCCATGGCATGGCATGGCACAGCACGGCATGGCACGATGCTCCACGGCATTATCATGGCATGGCATGGCATCACACAGCATGGCATGGTGCTCCATGGCACGGCACGGTGCTCCATGGCATGGCATGGCATGGCACAGCACGGCACGGTGTGGAGCTCCATGGCATGGCACGGCATAGCATGGCACAGCACAGTGCTCCATGGCATGGCATGGCACAGCGTGGCACAGTGCTGCACGGCACGGCATGGCACGGCATGGCACAGTGCTCCATGGCACAGCATGGCATGGTGCTCCATGGCATGGCACAGTGCTCCATGGCACGGCACAGCACGGTGCTCCATGGCATGGCACAGCATGGTATGGCACAGCACGGTGCTCCACGGCATGGCACAGCACGGTGGGGTGCACCATTGCACGGCACAGCACGACGTGGCACGGCGCACCGCCGCACAGCCTGGCACACCACAGCACGGCACGGCCACCCGGTCCCGGTGCCAGCCCCGTGCCATCGCTCCCCGCTCGTCCCCAGGGCATCTTCGTGCAGCTGGTGAAGGCCAACTCGCCGGCCTCGCTGGTGGGGCTGCGCTTCGGCGACCAGATCCTGCAGATCGACGGCAAGAACTGCACGGGCTGGAGCAGCGACAAGGCGCACCGGGCGCTGAAGAAGGCGTCCCCGGAGAAAATCGTCATGGTGGTGCGGGACAGGTGAGTGGCTGGGGGTGTGGGGGGGGACGCCCGGGCGCACGGTGCCACGCACGGGGCTGGCGTTGACCCCCGCTGTCCCCTCAGGCCGTTCCAGCGCACGGTCACCGTGCACAAGGACAGCACCGGCCACGTGGGCGTCGTGGTGAAGAAGGGGAAGATCGTGTCGCTGGCCAAGGACAGCTCGGCCGCCCGCAACGGCCTCCTGACCCACCACTACATCTGCGAGGTCAACGGCCAGAACGTCATCGGGATGAAGGTAGGGACCCCAAAATGTGGCTGCTGGCAGCGAGGTGCTGCCCTGCGGCCTTTTATAGGGTCTTTTCGGGTTCAAACAACAGGATTTAAAGACTCGGAGCCACCAGCGTGGTGCCACCCCGGGGGAGGTGTGGGGTGGGGAGGTTGGGTTGTTGCACCCCCGCGTTTTTATCCCTGTTAGTTTTTAGTTTTTGCACCACCAGCTGTGCAAAACACACCTGCCCTGCGCCCAGGATGTGGCCAGGGCAGGCACTGCGAGCTGCTGTGCCGGGGAGGGGGCCACGGGGGCCACCGCTCGCCTCCCACCACCCTCTCTCCCCCAGGATAAGCAGCTCACGGAGGTGCTGGCGGACGCGGGGAACGTCGTCACGCTGACCATCATCCCCGCCGTGATCTACGAGCACATGGTCAAACGGTGAGACCGGGGGGTGCCCGCACCCCCTGCCCCTCGTTCCTCCTCCAAAAAGCCCCCAGGGTTACCCCCGTGGGGACCCCGGGGGCTGTCCCCTGAGCACCTCCCCTGCGCCCAGGCTGTCGGCGGGGCTGGTGAAGTCGTCCATGGACCACTCCATCCCCGACCTCTGATGCGATCGCCGCCATCCCGACACCGGTGTGGGCACCCCCCCCGGCCGTGCCTGGAAGTGGGGGGGCTCGGAGGGACCCTAGAAGGGACCCCTGCAGCCCCCAAAAGAACTTGTTGTAGCACAGAAACCCATAGAGAGCCTGGGGCTGCAGGGCAGCGCAGCGCCCGTCCCGCATCCTCGCTCTCAGCAGCGGGGATGGGGAAGGTGCCCCCACCTCCACGCTGCCTCCCCTTGTCCCAGGGTCCCCCCCCACGTCCCCTCGTGTCCCCTGAGGCCGCTCAGGGCAGACGCCAAAGGCTGGCTCCAGCGAAAGCAGACACAGACCCAGCGACGTTTATTACATCCACCACAGACAGCGAGTACAGGACAGTGGAGAACGAGAGAAGGGGGATTGGGGGGTGGGGTGGGGGGGGGGAAGGGTACAGCTTTTTTTTTTTTTCACTTCTGTATTTAAAAAATATATTATATAGATTTGTCTTTCAAATATAGTCGTTACATTTATTTCTTGGCAAAGCTTTGGATAGTCGGACAGACGCGTACACGGATCCACAACTACATTGCACGAGGGGCTGGTATCCTGGCTGCGTTCCCACCGCTTCTCCCCGAATATTTTACACGGTGCCCCCCCCGGCCCCACGGACAGGGGGGGCGCGGGGAGGCTCGGGGCATGCAGGACACGGCGGGGGCCAAGGCGAGTGGGCAGCAGCCGGGGCCCCGTGAGCGTCGCCAGCTCCTGCAGCACCCATGGGTGCTAGAGCGGAGCTGGGGGGCGTGGGGGGGGGGGAACACATCGATAATTCAAGTCACGAAGGAGCCGCAGACATTCGTGGTTGGGGGCCGGGGCCCGCGCCCCTCGGCACACCCAGGAGGGAGCCTGAAGTCTGGTGCCTCGCCGGCCCCCGCTGACCAACCTTTGCTGTCTTTGCTTTTCAAAAAAAAAAAAAAACAACGAAAAAAACGAAAAAAAAGGCATTTTCTGGAGGCTGCCAGCAAGGGGGGGTTGTGGCCGGGTGGGGGTGGGCGAGGGAGCTTGGCTCTGCCCCCAGGCCCTGCCCGTGCCCCTCCGAACCCGCGGCATCACCGCTGCCCACACCGAGGGTCCCAGCCCCACACCAGCACCGGTGCCGGGACCCCCGTTCCCCTGGGCTCTGCCAGCAATGGGGTCGGCTCATCCTCACCCCCCCACCACCACCTGGGCCCCCACCCCGGGGTTTTTATCCTTACCAGAAGAAAAAAAAAAGTGACCCTAGTGCAAAGCAAACGAAGGAGCGGGACGGGACCGACGGTGCCGCGGGCGGCTCAGCCTTGCTCTGACGCGTGAGGTATATCCAATGGTATAGCCAGTTCCACCCAATTTCACCCAATTCCGCTCGATTTCATCCAATTCCATCCGATTCCATCCAATTCCGTCTCAGTTATCCGGGGGCTCCCCGCTGTCCCCCCCGCCAGCAGCCGCAATTTGCCGTCACCGCGCGGAGCCGCACCCGGCGCAAGGAAGGTGCCCGTGGCGGGGGGGGGGGGGGATCCACCACGGCCCCATGCTGGCCCCCCCGGTGCCCTACGGCTCCTCGCCATCAGAGAGCTGTCCCCTGGGCCACACGGGGACACCCGAAAACAAAGCAAGTGCAATGAAGTGACCCCCCCAGCGGGGTGGCACCCCCACAGCCGTGCCGGGGGGTGGCACAGGGCTTGGCCATCCCGTGTGTCACCGCTTCTCCACGAACGGTCCTCGGCATCCTTTGGGACAGAGGTGTCAGAGCAGCAGCAGAACCCCCCCAACCCCACCCCGCGCCCCTTTTTGCCCCCTCCTTGGGGTTGCACAAGGAGCCGGAGGAGACGAGGTGCCCCCCCCCCCCCCCGGGGGGGCGGGGCCAACTCCGGCGCGGGGCTTTACAATCAGCGGTCGGGTCCGTGGGGGCGGGCGGGGGGCGGCGGCGGCAGCAATTTGGGGACGGGGTGGGGGTCAGGGCTGGGCGCTGCCCCCGGGGGTGCCGACGGCGTGGCAGCCCATCCTGCGGATGGAGTGCAGGGCCACGGTGCAGCAGCCCCGCAGCAGCGAGCTGATGTTGTAGATGGGCTGGCCCTGCCGGCGCTGCGAGCGGCACAGCCAGGCCACCGTGGGCACCGCCGGCACCACCACGGCCAGCAGATCCACGAGGAAGTGGCGGCTCCAGTAGCTCTTGGCCGGGGCGGCGGCGTCGCAGCTCGCCTCCGCCGCCTCCTCCTCCACCTCCGCCGCCGCCGCCGCCGCCACGCAGGTGATGGCCACGGACGGGCCGGCGCCGTGGGGCTGCTGCACCGTGGGGTTGTTGTGGGGGGCCCCCGCCTCCGCCGGCACGGTTTCGGGGTCCGCGGCCACCAGGTCCATGGCCCCGGCGGGGTTGGGTTGCTCGCAGCCGTCTTCCAACTCGGAGACCCAGGCGGAGGTGGGGCTGCCCAAACTGCAAGCCTGGGACTTGATCACCTTCTCCAGGAGGGTGTCCAGGTCGGGCTGGCAGTGCGCAAAGTCCGTCTGGATGGCTCGCTCCTGCATGCAGCTGGCCTGCACGCCCGCCTCCACGCCGCCCCGCAGCCCCAGCAGCTTCTCGTAGGTGGAGCTGGGGGGCAGCCGGGCGCACGGCTCTCCCCCCTCCAGCAAGTCCGGGCGGCCGGGGGCTTCGTCCGCCCCCGCGAAGCCGCTGTCGGCCCCCTCGTCCACCGAGATGGTCTGCGAGCCGCCCACGTTGCGGTCCCCGGCCGCCTGGTCGCTCAGCTTGGTGTAGGTGGAGCTGCGGGTGAGGGAGCGGGCTGGGGACCCCCCCGCCGACTCGCCGGCCCCCTCCTCTTTCAGCGCCCCGTTCTGCGCGATCTCCATGCTGTGCAGCAGCGTCTCCAGCTTCTTGTTCTGGATGTTGATGTCCACGAAGTACTTCTGGAGGCCCTTGTCCTTCTCCATCAGGTTGTTCTTCACCGTGTCGATCACCTGCTTCAGCTGCTTGATCTCCTTGCGCGCCTCCTTCAGCGCCAGCTGGGCCTCCACGCGGTGGCACTCCTCCTCGATCCAGTCCTCCTGCATCCTCGACAGCTGCGTTTTCAGGTCCTCGATCTCAGCATCTCTGCAAGAGACAGGGGTGGGTGCGTGGGCACGCAGCAGGTCACCAAGGTCCCTGCCGTGCCAGGGCACCGCGACAGCGCTGGGGATGCCACGGAGCCGAGCGCTCGCGTGCCCAGCCATTACCGTGGGTGCTTGGAGCAGTGATTTGGGGTGAGATCACCCTGAAAAACCCACGGTTGGGACCCAGGGTTGGGTCCAGAGGTTCAGGGGCCCTAGGGAAAGGTGCCTGGCTCCTTCCTGGAGGGGCTGCAGAGGGCTGTGTGGGGCCAGGCAGGTGCCCGGGGCGGGCGCACGGCAGCTGGGGAGGCAGCGAGGAGCAGATGGAGCTCAGCCACTCCGTCACGCTGCGATCCAGAAAAAACCGTGGGAGGGAAAAACCGGCGGCGAAGGGAAGAGGCACAGTCACCTCCGGTGAGATTTACAAGTTCTGCAGCCCCGAAATCTGCTCGCCGGGTTGGCAGTGAATTCGGGTTGCATGGGAAGAGAACAGGAGGGAGCTGTGCCCGCGATGCCCTGCAGCCCCGTGGTGCTCCCCGGGAGCAGAGCGGGCACGAACCCGAGGGCGAGGTGTCACCGAGGGGACACGGGCAGCCGGGTCCCGCAGCGCACTGGGGGTGACGGCGAGGGGCTCACCTGTCCTGCAGCCGCTCCTGCGTGTCCTTCAGGCGAGCCTTGAGGTGCCGGATGCAGACCTCCTTCTGCTGGAGGGGCGTCAGGTACTGCTCCGGCGTGGGCGGCTTTATGCCGTGGTTGTCGCTGCACAGGTTGTACTTGGCCGAGCGCCTGCGGGGACACGGCCGTCACCCACCGCCAGCGTTGGGCTCGGCGGAGAGGCTGACGTCTCTTTTGTAGGGTGGCGCCAGCCCCGTCAAGCACCCCAAAAGAGCCCCACGGGTGCGAGGGGAAGGGATGCGGGCGGCAAGGCGGCCGTGCCACGCTGGGCACCGCTCGGCGGTGGCTCTCCGAGGCCCTGCACGAGCAGAGCGGGGTGCTGGTGGTGCTGGGGGCCCAGAGCAAGCTTGCTGGGGAATGCACAACGAGGGTGGAGACCCCAGGGTGGGATCAGGCCCGTCGGATGAGGGTCTGAAGGATGCGCGATGGGATGGCTCAACAGGCAGAACGGGGCCTCGCAATACCCGTGGCCACCCCACCCCTGCTCCGGCACCGTCTCCGTTCCCCGGCTTGCCCCCAGGCCCGTCGTTGCCTCCCAGATTTGGTGCAACCTCCGGGAGCTGGAACGTGGCTGGGGGCCGGTGGGGGCAGCCCCAGCTTGGTGCAAGGCACAGGCAGCCCCAAACCCTGCCCCACAGCACGAAGGGGATGAAACAAAGCCCTGCCACTGCACCTCCTGTCCCGAAGTGAGCCGGGGCGCAGCGGGGGGGATGCGTAAGCCACAGCCACGGGAAGGACGGGAGGGAAAGGAGACACAACGACGGCAGCGGGGGGGTGCTGGGGAGGGCGGCGGGGGGCTCGCAGCCCCACGGGCAGCTCGCCCAGCCCCCACGGCGGCAGCACAGCCTCGCTCTGCGGCCCCTGCCCCGGGGGGGGGGGGCTCCGGCAGCACTGGGGGGCAGAGCTCCCATGGGTGCCGTCCCCCCGCCGTGGGGGGGCTGCGGGCGATGGGTTACCTTGGGGTGGGGCTGCTGTCGCTGCCCTTGCAGGAGCCAGAATTGCTGCTGCTGCTCAGCGAGGAGGTGCCGTAGGTGTCCCTCCCGGGGGGCGAGGGGCGCCTGGAGGCAGGGAGAAGAGGCTGTGTCTCAGGCCGAGTGGCTGAGGGCGCCGAAGACTTAAAGAAGGAGGCCAAGCCACTCCGTCCATAAAGCCCGCGACTGCCAACCACCACGCCGAGAGCGCACAAGACAAAAGGACAAAACAAACAGCGGGGATCAAAATGGCACGGACACGCTGACGGGCGCAAAGGCAGGGCAAGGGGGCTGCCCACCCGCTCCCCCCCCCATAATGTGGCACCCCCCTGGGCACCCCCAGACCCCAGGGACTGGCACCAGGAGCCCCCCCGGGGGCAGAGCTTTGCTGTGGTGCCCACGCTGCCTTTTGGTGCCGGCGCTGGCTGCAGCCCCTCGCTCAAAACCTGCAGCCCAGGACGTGGAAATATTCAGAGGGGAATAAATGCCTTTTTTTTAATCACTTTTCCCTTTTGCTTTCTATCACTGGAGCCCAAGGAGGGACCTTCCCAGGGGTGTGCACCTCTCGGCGTCACCGCCTGCCCCCAGCGCCCTCGCGCCGCTGGCTGGGGACGGGGCCCCCACTGGCACCTGCCTTTGGCAGACGGGACCAAGAACTCGATCCAGAGCCCAAAGAGCTGATCCTGGGACCAAGGATTGATCCCAGGACCAAGTTATCGATGACAGGGGGAGGTCAGAGACACACAGAGAGGGTCGGGGTGCGGTGCTGGGGGTGCTCCATGCGGAGACGGGGACGCGGTGCAGCGGTGACATGCGGTGCCCCAAACCCAGGTGTGGGTGGCCGTGCCGTGGAGCAGCAGCCCCGGGCTGGGTGCACGGGAGGACGGGGAGGCTCCTGCCCTGCTGCTAACCACGAGGAGAGCCGGCCGGGCTCCGGGGACGAGAGGCTGAAGCATATTCACCTTCGGGATCCGGTGGACGAGCGTCTGCTCCCCGGCAGAGACATGGCCACGGTGCCGCGGGTCCTGGGCGCGGGGGAACTGCGGGGTAAACGCAACAGAGAAGAGGTCAGGGTGGGGAAACACCCACGCAAAGGTCAGCCCCAGCACGAGGGCATCGATTTAAGCCTCGGGGTCACCTTTATGGGGCGGACGTGGGCTGCATCCCGTGCACATCCCAGCTCTGCTCTCTGCCAGCCTCTCACGGCTCACAAAGGCGGGGATGCTGCGTGCACGGGGTCCTGCCCCGGCAGCACACCCGGGGCGAGGGCTTTCTTCACTGCAAGGCCAAGCAGAAGCAGCCCAGACGCCCACCCGAGTGTTCCTGGGCAGAAATGGGTTGAAACCTCATAGCCCTGATGCCCAGCCCTGCGCCTCGCCATGTCCCACCCCATCGGTGACCGTGGCACGCTGCTGTCCCTGCTGCGGGCTGGGACGTTTATTGCTTGTCATTAATTAAGCCAGGATCACCCGTTCAGCAGGGAAAGCAGGTAAGGAAGCACGGATCCCTGCGTGATGCAGCAGCAGCCCTAAGCCCATGAGAACCCCAGATCTTTGCCTGTCAATAAATAGGGCAGACCCAGGGGTCCGGAGCTGTCGGCTGGATCCTGTGCTCGCGGGCTGCTGGGGACAGCGGGGGGCACCGTGTGGGACCCCCCACCCCCGGCATATTCAAGCTGCCGGCATCTGTCCCAGATTTTGGCAGCTTCAGCCCCGAGCAGCCCCAGCGATGGGAGCTGGAAATCGATGGGTTGGGAGCGCTGAGTGCTGCTTGGGCTCCGCTCCCGGGGAGGGAGAGAAGCGGGGAGAGAGAGGGGGAGAGGCTGGAGGAAAGGAGGGCGCCCTGCCAGCTCGCACCCGGTGTAGCCTTTGGCGTTGGCAATCCCAGATTTTCTCTCCCAGGCTAATTCCTGCCCAAAACCGAGCTCCCCCCCCACGCCTCTCCCCAGGGTTTGCTGCTACCTGCTCCCCAAAGCAGGGCTCCGACGGGCTCAGGGAGCTGCAGCAGAAGGGCTGCGAGCGCGCAGCCGTGGCGAGCCCCCCGCTCAGCACCGGGGGGGATCCAGCCCCAGAGGATTTGAGGGTCCTGGATGGGCACGGGGGGAAGTCCTGGGGCAGGAGCAGCGGCTCTGAGCCCCTCTGGCTCAGAGCTGTGGGACCGGCAGCGTGCGCGGCCGCGGGGCTGTGCTGCTGCAGCAGCGTGAATCAGCATCCAGCAGAGCCTGGCCCTCCGGCAGCGCCGCGCACTGCAGCACGGCACAGCCTGTCCCTGCTCCTCTCATGTCACCCCGATCCTCCGAGCAGCCCCCGGGCAGGGCTTTGTGGGGATTTGCAGCCGCACAGATTAACTCCTGGCCCTCTCGCAGCCCCGAGCAGCGTGCGCTGGCTCACGGCGGCCGAGCGGCACCCGGCAGCGCCGCTGCCTCCTGCTCCACTGCAAGGTTACGGGTGCACGACAAGGCTCTGCTTGGAAGGGAGCCCTCCGTGTGGCACTCAGCACCCTCATGGCACGGGCTGGGTCCGCAGTGGGGCTCCGGCGAGTGCCCACAAGCTGCCGAGGTCAGGCAGGTTTGGCAGACTCGGGGCCAAAGCCACCACACCGATCCCACGTGGTTGTGGTGATGCCCTGCCTCTGAGGGCCGAGGTAATTGCTGTCTGCAGGCAGAATTAAAACAACTGTGGGAAGCAGGGCGAGGACCTATGGTGAGGAGCGAGCCTTGCCGTGGCAGCACGGGACAATCCCAGCGCCCTGAATGTGAGAGAGGCACCAGCAGCAAGGACCCAGCTGCAGCTCCCCAGCACGGCAAGGGCGCAGGGAGCTCTGCTGCAACCCCAGCCGGGGCTTTCCAGGGGGAAAACTGACACAGGGACCGAGCCTGTCCACTCTGCGCTCCGCTGGGCAGCTGCCCAGCACCCAGGAGGGGATTTTCAGGGGCAGAGCCATCGCCCCAGCCAGCCTGGAGCCGAAACGCCCCGTGCCGCTGGTGGCAGCCTGGGCGAGAGCTTTCCCAGCGCCGCCGTGGCAAGCAGCCCGTGCGCAGCGGCTCTGGCTCTCTGCGGCGGCGGCTCGTCCATTAGGCGTTAGGAGAAATACACAGGGAGGAAATGGAAAGTGTTCAAAGATAAATGAGCGAGGCCCCGAGCGCGCTGTGCGCTCGCCAGCAAGGAAGACAATGGCAGCCGCGAGCGGCCGCGGGGAGGGCCGGGAAACGCAGCGGGGTGATGGAGAGCAGGTCACGGCAATCCCAAATCATCCAAGGCGGGAGGCTTCTGAAAGGAGTCAGAGCAAAGCTGCAGGAGAGAAGAAATCCCATAAAAACATCGGGGGTGGAAGGCGACCCATGCTAGGGCAGAGGACGGGTGGGCTCGTTTCTCCGTGTCAGCCAGCCCTGTGCCACCAGGCAGCTCCAGCAGCAGCTCTGCACCCCAAAAAGAAACAGAAATGAACATCAGGAGCCTGGGCAGTGGGAGAGGAGACCTAGAGCCCGGCAGGATGGCGTGCTGCAGCCGGCTGCACAGCCCGAGTCGTGCAAGGGGTGAACCCAGAGCGGGACCCAGCGAAGCTTCACCGCGCTCGGCTGCGCAACGGAGCTCGAGACCTCCTTGACCAAGACCTTATTTCCATCTTTTTTGCAGCAGGAGGAACAGGAGGAATGTCCAGCAGGGCACAGACAAACCCTGGGAGGATCCCTTGCTGGTGGGATGCTGCTTACGGAGCTGGCGGCAGTGGATTGCGCCCCAGCAGAGACGTGCCTGCGGCGCAGACCCCGAGCGGCTCTACCCCGGCACCACAAAGCTGCAGCTGAGCCCCACAACGGGAATGATGCAAATGGTGCTGCCGGCAGCCAGTTTGGCTCTGCACAGCGACCCAGCTGGCGTGCACAGCCCCAGCTCCGTGCTGCAGACCGGGCTCGCGGCTAGGCGAGGATTTTAACACCCGGGCACGCAGGCACCGGGAGCGGTGTCGGGGAGATTCGGGGCGTGCTGGCAAATCCTTGTGTAGAGGAGCTGGAGCTGCTGCCCCGGGCCAAAATGGGGCTTGGGGGAGCAGCAGGATGAGCGCTGCCTGCTGCAAGCTCTAATCCTGCCTCCCAGAGCCAACCAAGAGCAAAGCTCCCCATAAACCTCCCAGCCTGACCCCGCGAGCCGGGGCCGTGGCAGCACCACAAGAAATGGGTGCTGGTGCCCGTGTGGGGACAGGGATCCTGCAGCACCCAGCGACCTCCGCCTGCTGCCCAGATGCTCACAGCCTCCGTGCCCGTGGCCGTCACGGCCGTCCTCCCTGGTTTCTGGCCGTGACCGCGTTGCGAGCGCTCCCCAAACTGCTTTGGTCAGCAGCAGGCAGGGCTCAGAGGGCTGCTGGTGCTGACGCTGCACAGGACACTGCACGTAGCATCTCCCCAGCAGCTCAGGGCACCCACCTGAGACCCCCGTAGCTTCCCAGGGCCAAGGTCCCCCCCCAAGGGGCTCCGGGCACTGCAGGGACATCGCACAGGGATGCAGGCTCCCACCACCACTGAGCTGCAGACCGTGCAGGGATGACGATGCAAAGGGAGGAGGGTGGCAGAGCGCTGGCGAAGCTCAGGGGAGGATTTCCCCAGGATGAGCGGCTCAGCCTTCACTTCGCAGCTGCTGCCCTGCAGGGAAACCTCTTTGGCTCGACCGCTGCCACCTCCCCATGCCAGGCTGGTTCCCCGCTGAGCCAGCGATGGACAGACGGGGCTGGACCAGCTTCACTCTCCCTCCTACATTCCTTCCTGCACGGCAAACGGTGCCAAGGAACCCCGGCGAGGCCTCTGAAGGCTCCTCAGCTCCTTCCCCCAGGGCTTTCGCTAATCGCAGGCTCCCGAGTTCACTCCTGCCAGCTCCGGAGACACCTCGCCTCTCTCCATTGCTGCACGCCTGCAGTAAGACCGGCTGCTGCCCTGCCCCGAGCTGCCCCACCAGCTCATCCTGTCCTCCCCGGGGAACGTGTGGTGGGCACGCAGGGGCAGGCGGGCTCGTTTCGCAGCCTGAATCCCAGCCCTGGCGCTGCAGCGGCTGCCTCCCGGCGCGGTGCCTTGCCAGCCGCCGCTCGGCTTTCCCCGGTTTTCTCGCCTGCTGCTTCTTTTGTCGGCGCTCCCCGGGCCCCCCCTCGGGGTGAATATGCTCCCTGCTCGCCTCGCTGCTCCCGGCGAACCGGGACAGACGTCGGATTTTCCTCAGCGCGGTGCTAGCAGGCTGCCTCTGCTGCGTGCCACCCACGCAGGGCTCGAAATAGCTGCAAAAACGGCCTTAAACGGGGCTGGCCGAGCCCCAGACAGATGCAGCGCACGCACGGCACCCGGGGCTGTCGGCGCAGATCCGCGCTGCGGCGAGGCGAAGGGACGTGTTTGGGCTGGGGGGTGCCCAGACACCTCCCCAGGCCTCTCCAAAGCCACACGAGAAGGGTTTGGTGTCGCTCCTCCACTGCCTGAGCCGCACAGTTCCTTGGTTTCCTTGCCCTGCTCTGCCGCGGGGGCACCAAGCACCCTGTGGCACCCTGCCGGCACCGCGCTGCCCCCGGGGCTGGGGGCTGCTGCAGCGTTTCCAGCCTCCCCGAGACAACCCCATCAAAAGCAGAGAGCCGAGAGGGAAGGCAAATCACAGCTTCAGCTGCCCAAGGAGCAGGAAAAGCATCGCGAGGAGCCCTCTCTGGCTTTGCTTTTCCCTCACGCTACAAATAAACAAAGCACGAAGTGTGGTAAACAGCCACGAGCTGCGCTCGGGACAAAGTGGGTGCTGCGGCCCAGAAAACACAGCAGTGGTGCCAGAATCCTTTGGTGTGTAAAAGGGGACCGGGACCTGTCTGGGTGGCTGTGGAGAGAAGCAGGATGAGGCCATCAGGGCGGATGATGAGCTGTATGGGCAGGGAGGGGTCCCCAGGGGACCCCCAGACCCGCAGCTGTCGGCATCACACCCAGCCTGGTGCACGGCCGGGACCACGACCGCGCTCCTGCTTCAGCCCCAGGGGTGCTTTTGGGGACAGAGACACCTCAAGAAATTCACCCAGTAAATTGTAACAGCCGAGGCCACCCCAGTGCCCACTTTGTGCCGTGCTCCCTCACCACCTCCATCAGGGTTAGGGGCCGCTTCGCTCCTGCTTGGCAGCTCGCAGGGGGGCAGCGAGGTCCCTGGGGGCTTGGAAACCTTCTCCAGCAGGGACCTGGGTCCCAAAGCAGGCAGACCCTCACCTGCCGGCTGCACAGGGCAGATGCAGAGGGCTCGGGGCAAAATGCACCGGAGGTTTATGCAACACCACCAAAAAATCCATTCTGCGAAGAGTTGTTATAGCGCGTCACGAAACACGGCAGAATTTCCTTTTATTCTCTTGTTTTGTTATAAAATGCTGAGCTTACACCCAGAGATTACAGGAAAATAGAGACCATTAGAGGCCGGGCCATGCAGCTCACCACTCTTCCAGCTGACCTTCCCGTGCTGTGGTGAGCCCCCGTGCGCTCCCCTCCTCGCCCCTTTTCCCAGGCTCTCCAACCCGGCAAGGCCACAGGGGCACTCGCGGCACCTCCTGGCTCCCCGAGGGAGCCCCACGGGGCCTGAGCCATGGGACCAGGCTGGTCCTGAGCTGCACCCCCAGAAGGAAAGGGAAAAGAGCCCGGTGACAAACCCCACGGTGGCAGCGACCGCGCCGAGGGCAGGAGCAGGGTGCCTGGCACCCAGGCACTCCAGTCTCAGCCCAGGCTGGCAGGACGGCAGGCGGGGGCACAGTTACAGCTCTCAGCCCCTCCTGTGCTTGGCGCCGAGCTGAGGACCAGCGAGCAGAGAGAAGAGAGCTCTCCTTCGGGGTAGGAAGGCAGCGATATGGGAGAGAAATTCAGCTACTCCTCCCCTCCGCGCACACGCAGCCTCGGCGTGGCGGAAGGACGCCTGCCCTAGCCACGATCCACCTCGAATCAGGGCTGGGAAAGGCAGTGGTGGTGGTGGAGGATGAGGTCCCGGCCCATTTAACAGCACATTTAACGGCACATTTAATGGCACATTTAATGGCACGCCGCTTGCACCACCCCGGCCAGCTGCGACACTTTCCACCACTGACACCCCCCAGCGCGGGCACTGCCCCCCTCTGAGCCCAGGCAGAGAAGCTCGCAGCCCAGGGCCCCCCGGAGCCCTGCACACCATCATTTTCGCCTCCTCGCACAAGGTCACGACGCGACCCACACGTTTCCTAGCGGGGGTGGGCGCACTGACACTTCCCAGGCACAACACATGCACAGCAGCGGGTTCCTGCGGGCGGGCAGCACTGACCTTGCGGGGAGGAGAGAAAAGGAGCGCAGGGCTCATCCCTCAGCCCGTGCGTTTTCTGTATCCCCTCGGAGACGGAGCTACAGGCCATTAAGCAATAAAAATCGCCATCGCCCAGCAGCTCCAGCTCCTGCAACGCCCCGCAGAGCTGGGAGAAACGTTTGGGCTCTGCAGGGAGCAGATGTGGGGCCGGTGCGCGCGGGGAGGGTCTGGTGCATGCAGGGTGTGTCCAGTGCGTGCGGTGGGGGTCCGGGGTGTGCCGTATGGCTGGGGGATGCAGGGTGGGTCTGGTGAGTGTGGTGGGGGTCTGGTGCAGGTGATGGGGGTCTGGTGACCGTGCCGTGTGTCTGATGCATGCCGTGGGGGTCTGGTGGATGCCACATGGGTCCAGCGCTCGCGATGCGGGGCCAGTGGCGTGCCGCGTGTGTGCAGTGTGTCTGCTGCAGAGATGTGGGTCCGGTGCGTGCGCCACGGCTCTGGTGCCCACCCCGGGGTGCTGGTGCAGGCAGTGCGGGTCCGCTGAGCGTGACGTGTGTCCGGTGCGTGCCGCGGGGTCTGCTG
Organism: Cairina moschata; assembly: GCA_018104995.1. Taxonomy (NCBI): domain Eukaryota; kingdom Metazoa; phylum Chordata; class Aves; order Anseriformes; family Anatidae; genus Cairina; species Cairina moschata. The sequence goes on from CM030769.1 coordinate 14,989,553, forward strand.
CATGCGATGCGGGTGTGCTGCGGGCCTGACGCGTGACCCACCCCAAGCATCCTCTGCCCTTAACACCCCCCCTTTTTGATCCCCCCCCCCAATGCCGAGAGGGGCGCTGGCAGCCCCCGGGGTGCGGGTCCCCATCCCCATCCCCAATCCCGCAGCCAGGAGGGGGGCGAGCCCCCGGTCCCCCGGTGCCCCCCGCCCCGCTCACCTGCACGGAGCCCCCCGGCGGGGTGGGGGCGGCAGGGCCAGCCGGCGGCCTCAGCGACCTGGTGGGGAAGGGAGAGAGCGGGAGGTGAGCGGGGGGCTGCGCGGGGAGGGGAGGAGAATTTAGGGCCCCCCCCTCCAGCCCCGCGCCCTCCCCAGCCTCCATCACCTGCGCCGGCCTCCATGGGTGCGGCGGGGCGGCTCGGCTCCTCGGCGGCGATGGAGGCAGGGATGGGGATGGAGGCAGGGAGGGAGGCAGGGAGGGATGGAGGGAGGCAGGGATGGAGGCAGGGACGGGGATGGAGGCAGGCAGGGAGGGAGGGATGAGCCTTGCAGCTGCGTAATTTGCCTCGCTCCTCTGCGCTCTTAAAGCGACGGCGGCGCGGGTGCCCCCCCGCGGGGTTTCCCCTCCGTTTCTATGGCAACTCCCCAAAAAAGCCCGGCCCTGGGGTCGCGCTGCCCTCACCCAGCCCCATCCTCGCCCCCCCGTCTCCCGGCTCTGCCCTCTCCGCCCCAGCCCTGGGTGCGCCCGGGGCTCGCTGATGGCGCACTGGGGCCAAAGAGCAGCGAAACCACAAAAATCTGCGCCTCACCCGAGCCGGGGCTGGAGCTGGGCGCTGGGGCGAGCAGCAAAATGCAGCAGCAGGGCTGGGGAGCAGCCCCCCGGGGAAGGAGAGCTCCCCTCGGGAGAGGTGGGCGCGTGCTGGTGGCCGCTGGCACGGAGCCGAAGCTCTCCGGCACGGTCCGGTGGCTCCTGGTGCTACCACCCGCTGCCTTCCATGGCGAGCCAGATAAACCTCCCAAATTATTCAGAGAGTGACCGTAGAGGGTGAGGCTGCTCCGTGCCTCCTGGGACCCTCGTGTGAGGCTTCCTGAGGTTGGCAGCGGGGCCTGGCCTGGCCTCCAGCTCTGCTCTGCGGCCCCAAGGGTGCCCCAGGGTGGCTGCAGGGAGCAGGAGAGCAGGGGGGTGTCCCCGTGCCCACGCTGCTCTTACACACCAACATCTGACAGCCCACATGTGTGTGCCAGAGAACTGGCTCCTGCACCGGGTCAGAGTTCAACACGCTTGGCCAAGAATAAAAACCCGAGTCCCGGGTCCCAGCCACGCACAAATACTCCGAGCCAGCTGCTCACCAGCTCGTTGCACTTCCTCTGCCTTTGCAGCCTCCATTTGGAAGTCCCAGCCGGTTATTTTGGAATTCTGACAAACCTGTTTTGTGAATCCACTCCAGTCTTTCTTCAGGTACTGTTTCCAGCAAGGTTTGTACCTCATTTATTCTGCCATACAGGCTGCTTTCAATGCGTGTATGTCCTGACAACCTGTCTCTTGTTTGTTCCTTCTGCTCGCCTCCAACCTCCTTTTGTTTCTGTGTTTGCCACTGAATGCCGTGCACAGCCTGCCCCCCGAAAGACAAAATTAATGAATGATCACATCTGCTGCCACCGGAGTGCCTCTCACTATCGTGGCAATGGCAGCAGCTCTGGTGTGAGGTGCACGTTCATTTCAGATTCCTTCTGGGGGGGAAAAATGCTTCCTTCTTCTCTCCCTGCTCTGAATTTTGTTTACTTCCTCACCCCCCTTGCGGTCGTTGTCTCTGCCCCCAGCACGCACACAATGCCTCTGCCAAGTCTCTGGCACTGCCTCACCGGTCCCCCTGCCCATCACGTCTGGGTGCAGAGAATTTGTGAATTATCACAAGATTGCTGCGGTGTTAAAGAGCAGAGCAGAACTGGCTGCTTGGATACTGTTAAGTCAGAAAAGGAAAATTTGGTTTCTTTCACAGAGAATGGAAAAGTTTCCCCAAACCGGCTCATTTTTCCCTCCCTTGCACCCAGAAAAGTAACCCATGACAGAACAGCAGCAAAGGTTTTTTATTACTTATTTTGTCAAACAGTGGAAAATGGAAAAAATAAAAAAAGCTGAACCAACATCCCTCCATCAGCCAACCAAACACCCCAGCTCATCCCTTCCTGCCCAGGGCAAATCTTAAGTAATTTTAAAGCTTTTTTTTTTTTTTTTTTTTTATCCCTGTAAATAGAGACATTGAAATCAGTGAGGGCTGCTCTTCCTCCTATTCCCTAAACCCCACATATACAAACAAATTAGCGCACGGCAGGGAATGCCACATGTTGGCATGACTAGACACACCAAGGTGTAACCGAAACACACATCTGGAAAGTCAGGAGGACAATAGTATCCGCCCGTTTGAATTTTAAGAACATCACAGCAAACGCTGAGAAGGGGAACCCGAACAACAGCTAGGTGGCTGCCAGTTCTGAGCCTTCAGAACAAATGCCAGTGAGCTAAGGAAACATCTTTGTTTGATTTTTATTGATTTCGTATAAAGAGACGTCAACATACCCAAAGCACTGTGACACTTTGCGTGGAGCACCGAACGTACAAAGCATTCCATGCTGAGCAGGCTCCGTTAACCTGCCTTCAACACAGGAAAAATGTTATCTTTACAAAATGGCAGTAAAAGTGTTAAAACTTCCCATAAATTAGATTAAAATGCCAAAGATTAATAATATTTCAGTTCAACATCTTTTTCTAAATACATCTATCTACACATAAATAGAACTGTTAGTCTTTATGTAAATTTGCTCCACAAAATCTAAAATTGCCGGATTTCTAGGAAGTAGGATTTCTTCCTGATGCTTGCATGACTTCAAGGACAACATAATTGTCTATCTCAAGACATGAAGATAATGCTGGAGACAGTAGCTTGTTAGACCTTAAAATATCAAAAACTGAACATTCTTTGAAATAAATTATTTATTTGAAAGAAATAATTTTAAATAGACTAAAGATTTTGATAAATATAGTTTGACAGATTTCTCTTACTGATGGAGTAAGATAATTAACACACATGAGCCCTGGAAAAAAAAAAAATTAATTTCCAAAGCTGGACTCTAAGAAAGGCTTTAAAGAACTTCCATGAAGCCCTTCATAATGTAAATGTCTTATGTGGAATACGTATTTTTGCTATCTAATATCAACAGAGTAAGTAACTGCTCATTTTAGAAACACATATGTAAGAGTAAAGGTACTAGTGACCACCTTGGCACCCAATGCTGCAGCAGCACGCCTGCCCAAGCTAGTTACTTTGCAGTCCTGAGAGGTCACATAAATGAGGGGAAGCTCTGCTTAGTTCACCGTGGTTTGACAGGACTTTAATTTTTTCACGAAAAATATTTTCTAAAAAAAAAAAACATATTTTTATTAGCTTATCTGAACACTGTGTGATTTCAGTAAGCGTTGAACATTCGGCCGGCAGTGGCTGTAATGTCTGCAAATGGAGCGCTCTGAGCGAGCTCGATAACGAGCTGTTTCTTCAGAACGAGGAAGATGTAGAACTTGGCCGCAACTTCTTTCCGGTTATTTTTCTGACAGAGCTCCCGTAAGCTGAAGGAATTCCCTCCTGATTTGTTCAGGTGCTGCAGAAGGAAGAAAAAAGAAATTCAGTTGGGTCAGTTTAACTGCTAGGAAAAAAAAAAATTAAATGGATCTCATCAAGTCTAAATTGAAGAGGGTTGCTCAGAGTGATTGTTTCCTGGTTGAAGGCCTAGAACAGGATCTTACCTTGGCATTTACATTTACATAGCGGCTCTTAACATTTTATTGCCATAATATTGCTAGCACCTACATATGTTACTAACATCTACATATGCCCACAGTTGTACTGAGTTCAATGAAACAGCACCGAGGCATACGATGAAGCAAGCTGTAATGGTTTTCATGATTCAAAACTATAAAAATCATTGCATACCCTGCTCTTCGGAATACCATCTACAGACAATTTCAGTCACAGATAATTAACTGTTACTATTGCCTGTTTTTTAAGGGCTGCACATATATGTAAGTAGTTATTTGTGGGTGTTGCACTCAACCTTTTAAAAATATTCACCATAGAATAATTAAAAGAACAAGAAGGCTGCCGAGTCGAACTCTAGCACTGGGGAAAAGCTGGGCTTGGAGCAAAGTTTGGTGCATTTTGCTCTGGCAGAAGCTCAGCACTGAGATGACAGGGTGAGGGTTTGAACGTTCACCATCAGGCCAGCCAGTGCTGCCTCCAAGGTGCCTGTTAATGTCTTGTTGATACTGAATCATTCCTTACAGCTTCACCACTTTTGAAATGATTTCTGCAAGAAAGGTAGAATAAGCCTCCCTGACACAAAGACTACCCTCCCTGATAATTTTGAAACACCTTGAAAGCACTGGGGCATTAAAAGCTCTCTTAAAGGAGGGGTTACCAGCTTTCTTTGTAGCATAACTATCACTCGTTTCCATAGCCTTAAACTCAGAAACAGCTCAAGCAGATGATTAGCCAAATGAAGGCACCCTGCAGTGCATAGCAGAGATCTGGCAAACCTGGGGGCAGCTAGGAACTGGGCTTTGTAGCGATGCTCTAGAGCATCCTCATAGAAGGAAGAAAACAAGGGCTTAGCAGTACAGCAAACGCTGCTGTGAAAACAACAGTTTAGAAAATTCTAGTGATTCCAGCAGCTGTGGGAGAGTGGACATCATGCCAGGCACTCAGAATCCTGGTTTCCGACATAAACAGCCAATAAAAGCCAGCTACACACTGCACATGACATGCAGCAATATGCTAAACAGTATAAGCAGGAGGTTTTCTGACTTCATCCAACTGAAATCGATAGCTGTGTTTGGTGTTGATTACAAAATCCACTACTGTTACCTGTAAAGTTTTTAAGAACTGAAGAGTTCTCTTGCTCTGCTTAATTTCTTCATTGTTTTTGTTTTTCATTGTTAGCTCCTGTAGGAAATAAAACAGAAAGTTAGACAGCATGTGTAAAAAGGCATACACCATGATGAAAAAAAGGACAAGAGTTCTAGGTTAGTTGAAAATTCAGCTGAAGCTGGGCACTCTGATGGCCATACACAGATTATGTGGGACTTCTAACACCTCTGCAGGTTTTGTGAAATAGAGAGAATAGAATGTTAACCATGTTTTTTCTGCTACAACTAGAGATATCAGGTGCAAAAGCACGTTATGCACTGTGAAACTGGTCCCAGTGAGCCCCAGGTAGGCAGCTTCACAATAAGAGACCACTCTCTGTAACTGGGATTCTGACAGGATTTGTAGTGGTTAGGAGTCAAAAAGGATGTTCAAAAATTCAGCTTTAGGTTTTGGACTTAGCCTCTGCAGTTGCCTGGAGACAACTCCAGAGTTTTCAGTGTCTGAGTATCCTCACAGTCAGTAAGTTCAGAAAGTTTCCTTCTTACATGGAAGCACAGTTTCTAAATAAGTTTCTAAATAAGGAGCTGTTTTCCTCACTGAATCTGTAACCTCTGAAGATAAGAGTACATGCATCCCTGATTACCAAGCTATTAAAATGTTTGACTGGCAAAATATGTATTAAAGATTGTGAGCACACCAAAATTCACTGCAAATTCATGAAATCTTTTTTTTTTTTTTTTTTTTTTTTTAATGTTTCTTTGAAATAATGTAGTTCTGTTCTGAAGTAAGTGAGAACTACCAGCTTTGAGTGCACATACATTTAACTCAGCTTGCTGTGTCGGAGCTTCCTGGCCCAGTGAATTATTCACAAATGAGGAGCTCTCAGAGAAAGCCGTTGCATCCTGCTGTTAGAACAGAAAGATCAATTGGCATTACAATTTTTGCATACAGTATCATTATCTATTACATAATTCTGCTTAAAAATATATATATAATAAATGTTTTCCAAAATGATTTAATAGTTGATATTTCTACCATGTCTTTTCTCAAATAGGAAAGGTCTTTGCTACAGTATTTATCCTACAAATATGGACTCTGTTCAGGCACAGGCCTTAAATTTTCTGTTGACATTGGGGCCAGTTTTGTCATTCCTTGTCAACTTTGGAAAGCCTCCTATTCTCTAAAAACTCCCCCTTCTCTTTAGCCTAAATAAAGAAGGCAGAAATAGATCATTTCTTATTGTTTTTTGTTTGTTTGTTTTGTTTTGTTTTGTTTCTCTCAATTTGAGACAAAAAACGAATAATCATCTTTAGAAATGATAAAATATATTTTCAGTACAGGTTATATTTTATATTAAAGTTCCAGTTATACTCAGTGTAACCTATACAGATTAATAGATATTTTAATTAACAGTTCATTCATTGTGAGAGTCTGCCAAAGTGCTTATAAATAAAACTTTCCTGACACAAGCTAATTAATGCTATACTGGCTGTCTCTGTAACAGGCTTTTCAAACATATATTAATAAATTCTTAATTTCTTTTAAATGGAATCCTAACATAAAATGAAAAAAAATAAATACATTTAGGTCTGTAAAATTTATGGAAACTGCTCACTAGAATTTCGCCAAAGTTATTATCAGTTTCATTTCTGTTACTCTGTGATGTCATTACAAATGAATCATTTCTAATTTTTCTCTCAGTCTCTGAATGAGCTGACTGCTGCAGGTAACTTGGTTCTTCTATTATCAGCATCTCTGTATTAACAAAAATAAATAAATAAAGAAGATGAAAAAACAAAAACAACAACAAAAAATCCCAAAGGCTTAAGAGGAAACAACTGTTAATCTCTGTCCTTAAAAAATAATAATAAAAAAAATAATACTTACACAACCTTCTCTTTTTATAATTAACATAGCCAATTTCATTAACTTTTCAACTTATTTGGCCTACGATTCATAGAATACTGCACACAAAGTGTGTGCACACCACGCATGTGTCTGAAACGCATAAACTAGATAATATTTGTCAATAGATAATGTTGCAGCACTAGAATTAAACTGTTACCTGAGGTATCTTGTTCTTTTCTTGTTTCTTCCATTTCAGACTCCACATGCATTACGTTTCTTGCCATCTTAAATCTGTGACTCTCAAAGCATTTTGCAAACAACTGGAAAGAATTATTTTTATTTTTTACTTTCAGGCTATAAAGTTAGATTATTATTTGCAAGCACCAAAACAAAGGTATGAATATGGACTGTATATTAATTACTGCAATCCAGAATTTAGAGAATTTAATTAGGTCATTTTAAATCTGCATTTTTTTTAAGTAATAGCCTTTTGCAGCTTCAACTTTGGCAGTGAAACCCACAAAGTCATCTTAGGAACAGCTAGGATCATTTTTTCCCTGATGCTAGACATAAGGAGGGAAGAAAGAAGGAAATATCCACATTTATCTGAGTTTTGATTTCTCTCCACATGTACCGGTGTGAGAGTATTTTTCCTCCTCGTAAAGAGCAAGTTGTAATTCTGCATCTCGACTCTAAGAGGTGAAGCTGCTCTGCTCTAATGAACCTGCAGAACTGTTTGCCTGGAGAACCTGCCTCTGAGCTCTCAGCTATACAGCAGAAGAAACACAGCGCGATTAACATGAGGCTGCTGCGCGTGGTTTACAGCATATCTTTCTGTATCACCTTGTGTACAAGCTGATCTCTTTTCTTTGTCTTATCATTATCCCTAAATATAACTTATTTGAATGATCTGTCAGATAATATGTGGGGACATGAAAGGCTTGATAGACCGTATTTCCATGAAGCAAATCTTTCTTGCACAACAAGAGCAGTAAGGTCTACAACCACAGGTAAGGGTGTTCTGGCCCACCCGTCTAGCCCAAGGGATATAGTGATCAGAAACCTCTCGGCCTTCTGAAAGGCAAAGTCTCCTGACTGCTGTCCAGCTGGAAGCTTAATCTCCAGTTGGGAAAGTACAAAACAGATTGTCATACCATTTTCCTAAAGCAATTAAAGATAAAATATTAAAGTTTAAGCCTTATGTACCTTTAAAGTAAGTGCAGAGGAAAGACATGATGCCATATCAATCACAGAGCAGAAACAAAAAATAAAATAGGAACAATTTAAAAAGGAACAAAATTGTCAGAAATCATTTAAAAAGGTATGTTAGTGTACAGTCAGTCAGGTGCTGGTATGTGAAATGAAGTATCAATTCTCAAGTTTCTTTGTCATTTTCTACTTGATGTTGGAGCACTGAAGACTGGAGCCAGGAGCTCTACAGGTGGACTTTCTGCTGAAGTAATTAATGATGAGGACACAAATAATCATTAGGTATCCAACCGAACTGTACTGCAAAATGATACTTACAATGATGATATTCAGTTTCCTTGGAGTTCACATGAAACCACTACTGCAAAATCTCTCACAGTTAGATCTTAGAAGTGCAACAATCCCATAATCTACACAGTGGAATGAAAACCTACAAGGAATAAAACTTTACCGTTTGTAGCTCAGCATGAACCACAGGCTGTGTAGGGTTGGACAGGAGTGTGTCCACTCCCCCTGATTCTTTCCATGCCATTGTCTTTTTTGTTGGGGGTGCAAGGTCTAGCATAACAAGGATGTCTATGCAGTTGTTAAGTTGGTTGTATATAACACTGCAGCTGAGCTCCTTGTCTTCATCCACCAGCAACTTCCTCTTTCTTTTTTTTTTTTTCCTCTGGTTGAAAGCTAAGTAGAGCAAGCATTTATTAAAATATATATATATATATTAAAAAAAATAAATAAATAAAATAAATAAATAAAGGTATTGACCTCAATATATCCCTGGTCCTGTGACTTAGTTCACTGACATACCTGTCTGTAATGTATTTCAGCACTGAAGGGACTACCTAGCAGAATAGGGTATTACTGAAGAAACTTAGAGAATTCTCCCCTTTAGCCATATATTTATTGTTTGGAATTACAATATTCAAAACTCAGAAGGAGTGTTTCAGCCTCCCATTTCTGATCTAGCCCTGTTTTTCATTGATAGTTACTACACAGTGAATATACATAAATAAGGTCTAGTCCACAGAAAACTTAAGCATGAAAATACCCACTGTGAGTCTAATCGACAGGTTGCTGACCTCCCGAATAGCTGCACAGGCTTTAAAATTAAACTGCAGGTGGATGGAACATTTCTCCAAAAGTTTCCATAAAGTTTGCCCTTTGTATTCTTGTACAGGAAATTGCCATATGTTTAATTACAGAAGGCATGAATATTGTACTAAAGAATCAGGAACACAATGACTTAATGAGAACACATGAGATACCAACAAGCCCAAGTGAGCTATCTTTAATCCATCAGGAAGTTAATTATTCCAACAATTGCTGATGTACTCAACAGGTTTCATTATCTCATAATTAATATCTGTATTTGTCAGCTTTATACTTTCGCAATAAAATTAAGATGCACGTTGCAAACACAAAATAGAGACACTAATTGGTTGCATATCCATAGTTTCCTGAAAAATCTTCCTTTACTGGAAAATTCCAGTATAGTGTTCTAAAATCTATATCAATATGATCTTGTTTATTTGCTAACTTCCACCAACACAATAGGTGAGACTTAGATTTACTCACAGGAGAAAAGAAACATTTTTCTTTTTGCTTCTTAATAAAGTTAAAAGATCATGAAACAAAAATTTACAAAGGCCTGAAATTTTTAAGGTCATTATTTTACACCCAAAGGATCACTGGCAATAGAAGTTCTGAAATTTCAGTAGCACTCATGAATAGGCTGGGCTTGCACTGCTAGCAGAACTGCAGAGATACAGGCAGATCAGATGATCCTGATCAACCTGGTACTGTTTTTGCATAATAAATATCATAAGATAGAACTCTGACAGCAGATGAAAGTGAGAATAATCTGTTTTTCAAATATTTACACTAACAAGAAGAAAAACAAACCTCGTAGTGCAAAAAAACAGTCTGTCAGCAAAAAAACAGTCAAGTTCTGACCTGTATCATCAACTGGCTCAAGCACAAATCCTTCGTCTTCTTTAGGCAAAAGTATTGTTTCATTCATTAGATGGCTTTCTGTCTTAATCACAGTGTCTTCACAGTTGGATTCAACTATAAGAAAACCCAGCAAAAAGCCCAATTAAAAAAAGATGGAATGATTTCTCAATCTCATGACATATAAGGTTGATACCAGACAAAAAAAAGATCAGAATTAGAAAACTATGGTTGAGTCCATAATCTCAGTCACTTTAAGGAGTACTGTCTGACACTGCTGCTGCTTATATCCTGCACTGCACTTCCTTTTGCTGACACAAGAAGCTGTATGATCAGGTAGTGAAATAGACTGAAGAACTAATCTGTTTCTCATTAAAGGTGTTCCAGATTACTCAGTTTTAAAGTCACTGTGTAATGGTGGTATAAGGATTGAAGATTTAAAGTTTAAAAATAAAATAAAAAAATTAAAAAGATTTTTTACAGAAGCACTTTTCAAAAATTAATTTATATTTCAGCAGCTTCATTCACCAATGTCCAATAAAAATAAGACTAAGAACACCTGTATGAACTACTAAAGAGTAATTTATATCTGAAATATGAAGTCAGAAAAGCTGGTAGGTAATGTTCAAAATTCAACAAACCCTTATCCTGTTTCCTCTCCTCTACAAAAGTGATATTGTACTGCCTAAGCAGCAGAGTGGATCTGAAGCATATCCAACACAGGATATCATATAAAATTGTTTCTAAGCAATGTCACATTACAAATCTAGAATTCCTAGGCCAAATTAAATTATACTTAAAATGGTGGAAGAAGTATATGAGGAAAAAAGGAAGAGAAATTAACAAAGGAAAAAGGCTGAATGTCAGTAACTTTATTGCAGAACAGAGTGTTCATGTGAGCAAGGAGAAGAGACTGCAAACTCACTGGCTGTGGTGTTCTCTGGAAGATCTTGTGATGAAGGAAGGTCTTCCTCCATATCTAGAATATCATTAATTAGGCCATTTTGCTCATCCCTCAGCAGGATTTCTTAAAAATGAAACACAAAGTTTTAAATCATACCAAGTCTTAGTAGTCATGAAGTAGTTTTAACAGTAAAAAAGGAGAACATTTAGGGACATGGTTACTGGGTAATGGTGGTGGTAGGAGGACAGTTGGACTAGATAATCCTGGATGTCTTTTCCAACCTTACTGATTCTATGATTAGTCTTAATTTTGAGATTTCCATCTTTTCTTTGAAAAGTATGGTATTGAAACTGTTTAAAAGGTATAAGTTTATAACAGTTTACATAAATATCCTAAACGATAAACACGTAGAAGCTACTTCATTGCCTTTGTTATTACAACAACCAGGATAAAAAATGATGCAGCTTTTCACCTTTTAAAATATAAACTAAAATACTAAAAAATAAATATATATCAAATGCTTTTAGTTCTAAAAAAAATTAAAATAAAATACCACCTTCTCTAATTTATTTTTACTTGGCAATGTCTAAATGATCATATAGTGATAAATAGCAAAAATTCTGTTAATCTGTGGCAAAGCCTACCAATCATATCTGCACCAGCCTCTTCATCTCCAAAACAATCCTGCTCAAAACAGTAAGCATCTTTGTGCAGTGCAGACTTGTCTCCATTTATGCTCACAGAGGTATGATCAGCCATGAGATTGTTGCTGCTCATTAAGAAGCTGCCATCAAAGCAGCTCTGTTTTCTTAGTGTTTCTGGTTCCTCATCTGAATAAATACAGAATTTCTGATGCTTCATCTGCATAAATTTACGTGAAACATATTTATCCATTTCCTATTTTTTCAAATAATTTTCAAAAGATTGTAAGATTTCCCATACCTCAAATTAAATTAAAAAAAAAGTCAACTTTAGCTAACTCAGTAAAAACCACCAAATGTTGGGTGTGATTCTCAGTCTTCAGTATCATACTATATTACTTACACAAAAATTTAAGCATGAGACCATATGATAGGCCAATCAGCACAAACATAAACAAGCACTCTTTTAATAATAGCTTTTTCATATGGGGAAATTATTCAGACCGTACAACATTTTGCAAAAAACATACTTTCCCTTACAGAATATTTCTAATTTCTCAACTTCTCTCACCAAAGTTTCTGTCACAGAGAAGTATGTTGCTTTTGTAATCCTCTGTAAGTGTGATGTCTTCAGCTCTGCTCCGATTCAAGGTAAAATGTTCTGCAACATCAATGGCACTGATGGAAAAAACAAACAAACAAAAACCATTGTACAAATTTAGAATGAACAGAAAGCCACTATTTAAACTAGTATTAATACTAGGGCCTGTATTTATGCTAATTTTTATATCTCCTCCCAAGGTCAGTAAGTTGTTTGCAGGGCTCACTCGGACAATTTTAAATGAGAAAATCTTGATGGATAAGTTCAAAATATTATTTTATTGTAAAGGTCTGTTGATTAAATGGACTTGGAGGAACTCTACAAAAAGCACAATTCTTGTGACCATAGTCTTGTAAGGTTTGACTCAGGATTTTGAAGAAATCAGTTACCAAATCAAAACAATTCCGCACAAGTCTTGATCAGATAACTGTAAGGATATATTTTGCTTCTTAAAATACTAAAATAATGAATAAAAGGTAGGGAAGAACTTACTTTAAATCAGGTAGTGGAGTATCAAAATCATGAAATTCTTCAGGTAATGTAATGGACTGATAAGCAGCTTCAAAGCTCTCTTCTGGAAGGTCAACAAGTCCTAAAAGAAACAAAACAAAACACAGTAAGTATCAATAAAATAAAAGTAACATTCTCCCAAGTAGACATAGTAAGACTATAAAGCTATCAGGAAGGTATGCTGCCTTTATTAAGAACAAAAAGATAAAGTTTATTCAGTTTGTCAACAGGACCCAAAAGTAAAATTAAAATTCTCAATTTACATATCTATTAGAAGCCACATTTTTTTTTGACATGTAGAGAAGAGTATGCTGCTGTTGGAAACTGCTACAGGTGCTGAAATGCTGTAAATACACTGGGTTTATGAACAGTTAATTAATGTCACTGAAAGATTCTCAGCTGACATTCAGTCTAGATACCATTTAAATAGATACCACAGTCTTTCATACCATTTAAAACGAATTACCGTGTTTTATTTTTCTAACCTGTGTCTGTATTACACTATTCACCAGCATCAAATAATTACAAAACCAGGCTGCAAATACGTAGTAGTCGGAAAATCCTGGAACAATTCAGGTTAGAAGGGATTTCTGAAGGTCGCCTAATCCAACCTTTGGCTCAAAACAAAATTAATTTCTAAGCTAGGTCACTTTTGACTATTTCTGATGCTGGAGTTTCCACTGCATCCCTGGACAACATGTTTCAGCATTTTACCATTTCAAGTATGATCTTTTACCCAATTACATCTAGTTGGAGTTTGCCTTGCTGCAGTTGTGACCACTGTTTTTTGTTCTTGTGCTATGTGGTCCTCTACCAGCTCCTATAGTAACTGTTGAAAACAATACAATGTATTTATTGCAAGTGTTTCTTCTAGCATTTTCCAAATGTTTACAAACATTACTTAACTAATCTCCATCGTATCCTTGAAAATCATGTAGAGTAGGTATTTGCTATTCTGTACACAGGCCAGGTCACAAAGCACATTAAGGCTGGCGATAGAGGCCAGTGTCCTGTTTGAATTCTTTTTTTAGACAACAGTGCCTCCCCATTTGTGCCTTAAAACAACAAACGTGCAGCCTGTTTGAAAAGGATTCAGTCATCTCGGTTCGTTTCTTGCTGGCTTTGTGGCTAGAGCTCAAATCACAGTCAGATCTGGCACTAACACATTGTTAGACATGTTGTTGGTGTCATTAGACAGGAAAATTAATTATCTAGCAATGGGGACTGAATCCAAGCTTCTTCTTGTATGACCGTTTAAGATACTGCTTCTTTTAAAGGTGTCAAAGACCTGAAATTGCATTGAAATAAACCAGACTAAACCTTGGCAGTAGGCACCAATAAATTCAATGTCCTTTGGGATCAATAAGCTGTATTTAACAGAAGCTTCCAAAATTAAGTTTTAAGATAAGAGCAGAAAAGGACACAGATGGAAAAAATGCAGAATTCTGTACCTACCTGGGCGAAAAGCTGTCTTCATTTTTGTCAAAGCTTCACTACAGTCTGCCAAGAGGTACTTTGCTTTCCTGTGGTAAATCCGCACCACTCCTAAGAGTAAGTGTCCGGAGGTGCGCAGAGCTATTGTAAACTTTGAAATTTACAACACAGAAGTTGTTCAGGAGTTAATATTTTTGGTCAAAAAATAAAAATAAAAAATATTACACAGCAGTAACAGAATTATAGTAAAATACACTAGTAGAGAACTCTAAGAAATTTAACAAGGCTTTGTACTGTTATAGAGGATCACAGACAAACAAATTTCCAGAGCTAGGAACTTCTAGTTGCTTCTGTCCTGAAGCATTGCCATGCTGAAGCCTAAGCCCTGAATCAATGCTCTTGTTTCATCGACAAGGTCTCAGCTGACTACCAGTGAACAGTGTAACACATCTTGAAAAGGAAAGTAGCTGCACTTATTCTAATATTTGCCACTTTGTTTATTCAAGTGAGAGGAGGGTGTACCAACTATGCTCTTATTTGTGCAGTCTTCCTGCACCAAGAGCACTCCCCTTGGCCATTCCAATGCTAGACAGAAGCACGCAAAGAGAAGACTACAAACTATTTGAAAACACTTCCAAATAATAATACCGAAATCGTTTTGACAAAGTTCAATTAATCATAACCCGTGCAAGGCAGACAATGAAAATCAGACTACCAATTGCCAAGCAGGTATTTTCACAGGGGAAAAAAAAATAAAATAAAAATCCTGCTTGCACCAGCAGAAAGCCTTGGATCTCCTTAGGCATCGATTAGTGACAGTGCAAAATGTTCCTTACTGTTCCCTTGGATGCAATTGCAACAGAGAGGCCAAGGACTGAGTCATGGATACTCGACTGCTTGCATCTGTGCTTGTTTGAATCATACCTTATCTGTGGTACGCAGAGGATTAATACAGAATCTGTCATAAGCACCAATTATGCTTAATTATATATTTATCTGCCTATAATGGTGGGCCTGGAAGAATTCCACTGACAGTCCAAGGATGGTTGTGATATGTCAAAGGTTATTTATCATAAGATCAGAAAAAACATTCTTCTTGAATGGTCTGTGTACAATTTTGTGGTATTTTTCTCAGTCCCTTTACTTTGGTTAAGCAGCTGGCTTTTTTTGTTGTTGTTTTT
The DNA here is from genome assembly GCA_018104995.1 of Cairina moschata. Taxonomy (NCBI): domain Eukaryota; kingdom Metazoa; phylum Chordata; class Aves; order Anseriformes; family Anatidae; genus Cairina; species Cairina moschata. The sequence goes on from CM030769.1 coordinate 15,004,735, forward strand.
GAGAGAATTTCCTCAAATACTTGGCAGTTCCCAAACTATGTCGCATAGCCGCAGCTAGTACTTAAAGTCTCTGACGAAAGACCAGTGCTACTACATGATATTGACAAGCTTGTCTCGTTTCATGCAGTAGCTCAAACCCACTTACCACAATCCCGTGGCCAGCTGTGCCCACAGAGCACACTCCGGAGCTCCATCAGTATGTAGAAAAAATACGTTTGAATATGTTGTGGTAAAATTTTTCTTATACTGTAGTTAAATATATTCCACAGATCTCCAAGGGCTAAATAGCAAGTAAAATATTTATATCAATTTAATTTAATGGAACAGAGATTTTATCTGAGTGAAAACTGAATAAAATCACAGTAGGAATCTCTCACACTGGTTTTGAAACAGCCACAAATTTGTCTTACTAAGTCTTCACAACAGCAAGTCCTCTTCCCTACAGAAGGTTTACAGCTCTACCTCAGAACTTACCAGAAGACACTTTAATAACCTACCTTTGGTGAGATGATGTTTTCAACGGTAGTCTCTAAATTACACTCGAATATATGAGCTTTGGTAAGCTTCTTCTCCCAGTGGGCGGCAAGCCATATTTTGGCCAACGGCCCACGCTTGTTCACGAGCAAATGCATGTAGAACATGGTGTCGGGGCTGAGGCTCACAGGTCACCTGTGCTGCCACTTTTCCTGGGCTTTTCTCTTTTTCCCTTGTCTTGCAGGCGAAGCAGAGGAAGGTCCTGGGGCACGAGGGGAGAGCGGGTGAGCAGAGGGTGTGAAGCTCCAAGGGAAAATGTCCGTCAGGGCCTCGGGGAGAGCCAGAGCTGTGGGTCGGAGCTGGCAGAGTAAACAGCAGCAGAGGAGGAGTACACCTGCAGGCACAAGGAGAGATGTCATGGGAGACAAACAGACTGCGAGGGGCTTGTTGGGGGGCACAAAGAATGGGGTTTGGGGAGGGATGGGGCTGCAATGAAGGGCGGGAGGTGAAATGGAGAAAGCCCTGGGGAGTGGAGGGGATGAGGGGACTTAGTGGTGCTCTGGGGAGATGAGTGGACTTAGTGGGACTCTGAGGGGATGGGAACGGGGATGGGGGTCCCTGTCCTGTTGCTGGGGACATGGGGGGCTGTAGGGTGCTGAGGGGATGAGGGGGGCTTCAAATGGCTACCAGGGACTGTGGGGACTTAGCGTGGTGCTGAGGGGATGGAGGAACCCAACCTGGTCCTGAGGTGATGGACGCTGAGGAGAGCTGAGGAGAGGGGGGATTCCTGAGGGGACCGCGGTACCCAGCCGGGCACTGAGGGGATGGAGACGACTCGCCAGGGTCCCGAGGGGGTGGCAGTGCCCAGCGGAGCGCTGAGGGGACAGCGGGGGGGGCTCAGCAGGGTCCTGAGGGGATGGCGGTGCCCAGCAGGGCGCTGAGGGCGGCCGCGGAGCCGGGGCTGAGGCCTGAGGGCGGCTCCCGCCAAAAGGGGAGGGCGGCGGGCGGCGGGCACAGCCCGGCCCGGTCCCCGCAGCCCCCGGCCCGGTCCCGGCACAACGGGGATGGTGCTGGGGGGGGGACAAACGAGCCTCAAACCCTCTGCCCCGGGTCCCGGGGGGCTTTGCTCTGCAGCCGGGGGCAGCCCCGTGAGTTCTGAGCCCAGCGTGGCAGCCGCAGCTGTATCGTGAGGCGCCCGCGGCTCCCCTGTCACCTCGCTGTTTGCTGACAAAAATCAGACCTCGGTTGTCACCACAAGGTGTTTGCAGCCCCTTCCCAGCCTGGATCAGGGGCTGGGAGAAAGGGCAGGAGAGGGTTTTCTGTCATAAATCCCCCCTGGAGCCAGGCATCCCCCTGGGGACATGGGGGACCCCAGTGACACCCACTAATCCTGCCTGGGTGCCCAGCGCTGCCCATCCTGGGGCTGGTGCTGCAGCCAGGCTGTGTCAGCTCCAGCCTTCCCAGTGCCAAAATTGATTTACAATCCCGGGTCCAGAGCCAGTCCCGGCCATAAATCAGTCCCCCTAAATCACTGGGTGTCCCCACCTGCGTGGCAGCCAGCGGCTGGTGCCTGAATTGCCCAGCTGCTGCCCCTGTCCTCTGCGTCACCTTGAGCCCTGCTCCGCCGAGAGATGCTGCGAGCAGCAAGAGGCAGGGACAAAAATTCTCCTCTACAGGGCTGGATCAGGGCCCGTGGGTGCCAGGAGCCTCTGCAGGACCAGTATCACCCGGGCTGTGCTGCAAGGGGATGTTCTGGAGGGGACCAAAGGGAGACACCTGCATCCACAGCCCTCTCTTCTCTTCATCCTTCTCCCACTCGTCCTCTGCCCACCCGGGGCTCCAGCTTGCTGTCCCCTTCATCCCGATTTAATCACTTTGTCCGAGCGGCCTGTCCCTGTCTCCACAGCCCCATCCCCCCCCCTCGCCCCGCTCCGTCTCCCAGGCTGCCTCCTCCCCTCCCTCCTCTTTCTATTTATTTCCAGCTCTCTCGCAGATTCACTCTGCGTTTTGGCAGTGCTGCCTCTGACCTTGGCTGTCTCCCTCCTCTCTGTGCTCCTGCGCTGGCAGCATCAATCTTGGCTGTCTCCCTCTCTCCTCCCCTTCCTGGTGCCAGCACCCTGGGGATGCTGTGGCCCTGCCAGCAATGTTTGGGGCTGCACATCTCGCTCCCACCAGCCCTGAAAAGGTCCAGCACCCACCCAGTAAATGCAGCAGATCCAGGAGCAGCACAGCAAAAGCAGCAATGTGCAAGGGGAATTGCTCTACCTCATCCATTAGCGGTGCCCTTGAGAGCACAGCTGTGGGTTTGGGGGTGCAGGAGCAGCACCCTAGCACATTGACCCCATGGCAGAGTGGGCGCAGACCCCAGTCTAAAACCACTGCTCCAGCACTTGTGGGCTCATCCCCATCCATGTACAGACTGGGCACATGCAGGAGCTTTGGCACTGCAGGGCTTGGGGACCCCAAAACGCAGGGGATGACGGTGTACATTGCTCTGCTCAGGAGCACACCGGTGGCACTGCTGTTTCTCCCAAATTCAGCAATGTTCAAGGTGGCAGAGCTCGGTGCCGACGCTCTCTCCTCCCGTCCTCGCTGCCGTCTGCCCGTCTGGTGGCACAACGTGCCCGCCTGCTCCAGATCCATCTTTTCCTGCTGATTCGGGACAATCTGTGTCCCGTGACCTACTTGTCTCCGAGCATCTTCTGCCTTCCCGCCGAGTGGGTTGGCACTGAAGCCGCTCTAAATGTGGTTAACATGTCAGGATGCACTTACATTTATTTTTAATTCTGCCTCTTTCTCAGCCCAGTTCTGGATGTGTCCCCGGGGACGCTGTGCTGGGAAGCCTGTGCCTTTCGACACTGCGCTGGGAGAGGAGACGGGAGGAACGAGCGGGTGGGTCACAGCCACACAACGCTCACTGCAAACAAAAATTAATAAAATTGTGTATATCCACGTCCCTGACACAGAAAAAGGGAGTAAGCAGCCCCCCTTTTTTCCTCTGTCGGAGCTCAGGTATTGGAACGCCGGTTTCAGTCCCTTTTTGGGTGGGCACGTGTGGGCACTAACGGGCAGGGAGCTGGGGGGAGCTGTAAAGCCATGTTGTGGAGCTACACAAATAATTAAATCAGGCAGAAAACCTTGCAGGGCACCTTGGAGGAAAATAAAGGGAAGGGAAAAAAAAGGAAGAAAAGAGGTAAAAATTATCCGGGGGGTAATTTTTAACACAAACGTTAGAGTTTAATGCAGAAGATGCTCAAGGAAGGATAACGTTGTCACCTGTCATTAACCTGGCGAGCAGCGAGGGCAGGAGCCAAGCCTCCTCTTGCCAGAGCCAGCACCTGGACACGTGCAGTCAATGTGCTGGACTAAGCTCATCCTCTAAGCTCTTTGGACCTTTTTGATCAGTTTTAAGTGAATTTCACAGACCAGAGAGAGTCCCTACTGGTTTCATGAAACGGGTGGAGCCGAGTGTGGCCACAGGACTTGTATGAGGGGATGGGACATGGGGGGCTCGGGGTGGGGGCTGCCAGCCACACGAGCTCACCCGGTGCTGGCAGTGGCATCCACACATCAACTGGTGCTATCGCACACGAGCTGCTGAAGACGCTGAAGGCATGTGAATGTGCTGAAGGGGATGGCAACGTGATGGACAAATCTTCCCGGCAGCTCTCAGCAGCCCACCCGCTATCACTCGGGATTTACGTCCGCACCACCATCTCCAGGCACGGCTCCAGAAGCAGAAATAGCACATGTCTTATTAACAAACGGGCTGAAGGCGTGCTCCTGCCAGCAGGTCACTGCTGGGGCTCAGGCACGGATCCAGTTTCAGGTCAAAGAGAAGCGGAGCGTGTTCGGCAACACGAGTGCTCTGGGAAAAACGGGATAACGCGGCGAGAGACGGGGCGGTGGGGAGCTGGGGGCTGCGGGACTGCAGCCACCTCTCCTGGCTGGCACCACCTGAGGCTGGAGCACCCCACACCTGGCCCAAAGCCTGGGTCAAGCCCTGAACGTTTCCCTGGGGATTTAGGGTCAGGTTTGGCCCTAGAAGGAGCTCTCAGCAGGTGGCTGGGTTGCAGCAGGGAGGGCTGCAGCCCCCATCCCCATCCCACCTCTGCCCCGTGTCCCCAGCAGGGCCAGCCAGTTGCGGGGTGCACAGCCAGCACCCCACGGGCCACATCCCCGGGCCACATCCCGCGCCCTTCACGGCACAGACCCCTCTCCACCTCTTTGCCCTTTCCATCCATACCCCTCCCCACGCAGCCCACCCTGGGGTGCCCACGGGGGGGGGGGGGGGGGGGGGGGCCCGGGGGCCCCCGGGGGGGCCCGGGGGGGGCCCCGCTGCGGGGGGGGAAGCATTGCCCAGGCGGTGCCGGTGCACAACGGGGCTGGTGTGTACCGTGTGTGTGTGTGCGTGTGCCCGTGAGCCCCCCGGGGCAGCGGCTCTACGTGTGCGAGCGTGTGTGTGTGTGCGTGCGGCGCCGGGAGCCCCGCGGGGCCGGCAGCTCGGGGCACCGCCGCCCTCCATCCCGAGCCACCGGCACCGGTACCGGGCAGCCGGCGGGGGTAGGCGGCCGGGAAAAGGTTGGGGAGGGGGGGGCAAACCGAGGAGGGACCGGAGAGCCAGCGGGGGGTGAGGGAGACGGAACGGGGCCGGGTGCGGGGACCGGGGGCTCCAGCGCGGTGCGGGGAGCGGGGGGAGGCGGCTTGGCACGGCTCGGCACGGCTCGGAGAAGCGGGGAACCGGAGGGGACGGATCGGAGCGGGGAAAGCAGGTCCGGGGTGGGGAAAAAGGGGGCGCAGCCCGATTCGGGGAAAGCAACGTGGGGTGGGGGGCACAGGGACACGGCTCCCGGGGGGGAGGCGCAACGCGGCTGGGGGGACCCGGCTCCCACCGGGGGGAGCGGTCCCGGGTGCGGGGACGGGGCAGGGGAGGGGGCAAAGCCCGGTGAGGGTGAGCGGGGCTCGGTGGGAGGGAGCAGCTCGGGGTTGGGGGGGGGGCGGGGGCACACACCCCCGGCGGGGGGAGGGAGGATTGGGGGGGGGGAACGGGGACGGGGACATCGCCACCCGCTCCGTGCGCGCCGCTCACCTCTCTCCGCGCAGGGCGGCGGCTCCATGGCGGCCCCGCGGGCGGCGGAGCTGCGGAGCCCGGTCGAGACGGCGGCGACAGCGGGGAACGGAGGCGGCGGAGGGGGCCCGGGGGGGTTCGGCCCGGCCCCGGGCCCGGGGCTGGCTCTGGCTTTGGGCTGTGCGCTGAGCGGCGCGGCGCTGGTGGTGCTGGCGGGGGCCGTGCCGCGGGCGGCGCGCCCCGACCCGGCCGTGCCGGCGAGGCAGATGGAGAGGCTGGAGGCACGGGCGGCTCGGCTCCGAGCACGCCTCGATCGCTGCACCGTGGCCGGGTTGGCGTTGCTGGCCCTGGGAGGGCTCCTGCTCGCCGCCCTCCTGCTGGCCGCCGCCGCCGCTCGCCGCCGAGCCCGAGCCGCTCGCCGCGCCGGGGGCACCTACGGCTCGGTGCGCCTGAGGATGCGCAGGGTGTCGGCCGAGGGGGCTCAGGCACTGCTGGAGAGCCAGCTCAGCCCCCCGCCCCAGCCCCCCGAGGGGCCGGGCTCGTAGCCCCGCGCCTCCCCGGGGTCCCCCGCGCCACCGGCAGAAGCGGGGCTCCCCCCGCAGCGCCCCGGTACCCGTGCTGTCACAGCCCGGTGAGGCTTCGGGCACCCTCCTGGCCGCCTCGACCCCTTCTGGGGTGGGGGTCCCGGCCGGCAGCAGCGGGGTGACACGGCTTGGGGACACGCCGCTCGCCTACACGGCCCCTGCCACCAGCACCGGGACGATGGCACCACCAAGACACCCGTGGGATGCCCATGCCACGGTGGGTGGCGGCCGGGCATGGACACGAGGCCGAGCTCCCCGTGGCAGCAGCAGCCGGCTCCTTCCCAACAGCCAGGGCTGCTCCTCACCAGGACGTAGCGCCGAATCCTCTGCCAGCAGCGACCTTTTTTAGCAATAGTTTCTTCTAAAACTGTGGCGTGGAGTTGGCACTCACACCGCTCTGGGGACAGCCAGCGTGACCGATATCCGCGTGGCAGCAGCCAGCCCCCACCAGCCCCCTGCCTCTGCACCCGCCCCAGCCCCACTGTGGAGAGCAGGGCGAAGGCTGGGACCCCGCTCCCACCAGCAACCCCACAACGGCCCCAAAACCCATGGTGCTCTGTCTGGGGGAGAGAGGATAACGCACGGCGCCTCGGAGCAACGTGGTGCTTCTTCTCCTGGTTTCCAGAAGCAGCTGTGCCCCGCCGGGTGCCCGAGCCTTTGTGCTGCTCGCCGGAGCCATTGTCTGCGGCGTGAAGGCAAAAATTGCATCTCGGGAATTAAACGTGAAGCATCATTAAAGCACAGCGTCCTGTGGGAAGAGAAATCTGTACGAGCAGGGTGCTGAGAAAGGGAAAGAATTATCCCATAGGAAAACGCAGCCCCACAAAAGGTGGTATTTGTCATGAACTGCCGCCGGTTTTTACTCCAGCCCATAAATCACTTGCTTCAAATGTTTCCACGTGGAGACAAATCTCTCCAGACAGCCCGACACAAGAGGAAAGTCGTTTTTACATGCGGTGCCACTGCCAGGGTCCGACTGTGGTCGGGGGCTTCCAGAGCATCCCCCCCCGATGGCTGGGGGCAGCCCGCAGCCCGCACCCCCTTCTCATCCTCTGCCCAGCATTTGTCCTCCAGCCCTCACAGTCGCTTCCTCCTGTTGCTGTGTTCCTCTCCCTGTCACCGTGTCACCTGCCCGTGCTCTGTATTTATTGTAGGGTCTCGGGAATTAGCCCTGAATGGCTTTGTGTAGGCACTTCACGTCACACAAGTGCCCGGGCCCCTTTCCCTGGGCTCCAGCAGTGGCTGGGGCAGAAAACGGCTGCCCTGAGCCAGGCACAACCACACATCACGTCCCCGTGTGCCCGGGGGGGGAGAAAACCTGCGGGGTCTGGGTGCACACAAAGGGGCAGGGGGCAGATGCCACCGAGGGTGTCACCGAGGGCTGGTCCCAGCGCCAGGGTAGGGGGGGTCCCGCGGGTGCCCCAGGGTTGGGGGTACGAGGAGGCCCCCGGGGGAGGTTTGGTCACTTTGAATAAGGAGCGAGGGGTCTTCACAGGATGAGAGGCTGAACCTGTTGGAGGTTCTGCTGGACTCCTGCGTTGTGTGAGCACAGAAATCCTCCTCGCTATTCCGGGGGGGGCTGCCCAAAAGGCTTGACTGGAAGGAGGCTGTCACTGCTGCGCAGCGCCGTGCTGTCCCTTAACTGGGCCTGGAGGGCTGGAGGAAAACCCTCGTGATTGAAATATAAATATTTAAGGTGAACAAAGCGTGTCGAGGAAGGAATGCCATTAAAGAGCCTCCCCCAGCGAGATCTCTAGGACTGGAGAGTGATTTGGCACCGGGGCGGTGGTGGGGACCCCATCGCGCGCGGTGGGAGGCCGGTAGCAATGAGCTGCTGTAGCGGGAGCTGCTTTGTTTTCTCATCTGTGTAACATCCCCTGGTTCCTCCTCCCTCACACCACCCTCGGGGCACGCAGGATCCCGGGGACAGAGCATGGCTGCAGGGTTAATTAGCAGCGCCGAGGGCTCTGCGTTGGGGAGCGTGCAGCGCAGGTGCTGCGGGCTGGGCGGGACGGCAGATGGCCTGAAGGGCTCTCCAGGGATGGCAAGCCATCGCCAATAACCCAGCCTCTTTCTTCAAACCTGACGTGGAAGCACCTCCTCGGCGCCCTGGCGAGGAGGGAGGGCTGGGGCCGTGCCAGCATCGCACACTCCAGCCCCTGATGCTCTTTACAGCCCTCTGTAAAATTCACCCAAGGCGCATTAGCCACCTCCGCCGTGCCCTGGGGCAGCCGTATGGTGGGAGCTGAGCTGAGCGGGCTGCAGTTGCTCTCCTGTCCCATTTCTTTGTCCTGCAGAGCACACACATCTCCCTCCACCTCTCCTCTCTGGAGCATGGGCAGCAGAGCCCCCAAAAGCCCCGAGGCTGAGGCACGAGCCTGCACCCACCCCGGCTCAACGCAGGGCGCTCGGCCTCTCCTCAAAGCCTCTCCTCTCCCACCTGCTCCCCCTCAGCTGCACGGCCCCACGAACCCGCTGGGGTTAAGTGCTGCAGACAAAAGATTGTTTATCAGGACCCGACGCAGCCTCTCCCCGGAGCTGGCTCGTTTTAATTAGCCCCCGTCAAAGCAGGCTGTGTCTCTCCCTCCTGAAAGGTTGCAGCGCATGATTAATGCAGGCGGCAGAAAGCAGCCGCCTCCCGCAGAGGGGAGCCCCTCTGATAAGGCCACAGCCGCAGCACCGAGCATCTCGCCCCCCCCACAACAAGGTTGGGGCTCCTTCTCCTTGGGGGGGGAAGCTGTGGGCAGGCTCAGGCTGCCCCAGGAGCTGGGAGAGCAGCAGGGACACAGCAGCTCCTGCCGACGTGAGCCCTGGGGAGATGCAGGGGATGCTCCAGCTCCCCCAGTGCCAAATTTCTGCAGCCGGTCCCTCCCCGCTCCCACCTGCACACAGCCCGGGGTCGAAAACGCTGCAACTGCGCTGTTATCAGCTGTGTTGGGAGGCAAAGGCAGTTTAAGAGGAAAAGCCTTTGGGGAAAAGGGAGAGACAGAGGGGAGCACTCCCCCGTTTTTATTTATGCCTCTGCAGCTGCACGCAGCGTAACAACGGCGTTCAATACCCCGGAGAGCCAATTACCACCAGGAGAGCAGCCGGAACGAGGGCTGGGCCATTCTCCACTTAATTTACTAAATACAGTCTACTCGTCTCGGAAAAACGCTGCTGCTGAGGGGAAGGAACAAAGCGGGCTCCCAGCGTGAGCCCAGCACCCCAGGGAGAGCAGGCACAGCCGGGGCAGAGCTCCCGGGGTGCCTTTGGGGCTCCCCTTCTCATGGGGGGGAAAGGGGGAGGCCGGCTGGGGCAGGGGGGTGACCCTTCAGCAAGTGCTAACACAACGTTGTTGTCAGGTTTTTATTTCAAACTCCAACATCCTTCCAAGAAACCAAACCCCGAGAACAAAGCATGAACCCAGTAAACTGCAGCCCCCAAACTACCCGACACGGGGCGGGCTCCAGAAAGAGCTGTGGATCCCGAGCCGTGCAGACCTCACCCTTCCTCCCCGCGCTGTCTGGTGAGGGCCAGCAGAGTCCATCCAAGCAGAACCATGCCAGCCTCATGCCACGGGACTGACAGCAGGCAATGGTGTTCCTGTACAGCCCTGCAGCAGAGCAAATCCCAAATCCTTCAGCTCTGCCAGGCCCAGACAGCTAACACTGGTCCCGGTGGCCACGCCAGCACCAAACCTCCTCCTTGCCACGGTGCCAGACGGGCACCCTCCATGCTGCCTGCCTGCAGGTTTGATGTGCAGCCCCGGGACTGAAGGACAGCGTGGCTGCAGGGCCAGAAATCCCATCTCTCTCTCTTCTCATGCACATTAACAGCGTGGTGTTGGTGGCCTTCACATCCAGCGGGCATGGCCATGCAAAGCTGATGACACAGAGACCCCCTGGGACAGGCTTTAGCTCTTTGTGATGATCGGCTCTTTGCTCGGATAAAAAGCATGAGAAAAAAAACCTCTGCACGGGGAACCTGCTCCCTCCCCAGCACCACCTGCACGTGTAACCCCAGCAGCGAAAGCGATGCCACCCCAAAAAAACAGAGGAGGGAACCTGACAGCCCGGGGCTGCTCTCAGCATGCCCCACTGCTCCCCACGCTGCCCTCGCACGGGGCAGGCCCACGTTTGCTGCGTGCCCACTGCTGGGTACCCTCGGAGGAGCACAGAAAGAAATAAACCTACTGCCCCCTCTTCTGTTCTGCACATATGGAAACCTTTATGGCCGGTCTGAAGCCCGGGACCGTGGCCCCGAGTGAGGAGAGGAAAAACGCTGCTGAAAAGATCAAAGTCCACCAAAGAGGGAAGCGAAGAGGGGAAAGTGCTCCTGCTCCCCGGGAGACCGCTCGGGCTGCAGCCAGCTGAGAAACCACTCGGTGAGTCCTCACATGAACATGTCGTCGTAGCCCGGAGGGGGGGAGGTGGTCAGGATCTGGCCTGGAAAGGAATTGGGAGCAGAGTCAGAGCAGGAGCAAGAGCACAACCCTGGGAGGAGGAGGAGGAGGAGAGCCAGGGGCAGACCAGAGAGAGCATGATGAGGAACTGCAGCGGCCGCCCAGGTGTCAGCGAGCACCTACCTGCCCCTGCCAGCCCCCACGGGGCCAAAGGGGTCGAATCTGGCTCCTGGTGGGACTGCTCCCGGGGGAAGGCGGCTGGGCAGACCTGTCGATGGGTCAATGCCCGGCTGCCGGAACCCAGACCGGAGAGGATCGACGATCATTCCCCCGCTCCGACCTCTGGGGAGAGGAAAGGCAGAGAGGGCGATGAGCTGAAGAAAGAGCAAAGCGCTCCTCCTGCGGCCCTGCCCACGCTGTGCCACAAGCAGTGCTCATGGCAGGACGCAAACCCAAACTCAGCATCACGCCGAGGTGGAGGCCTGCACACACACCCAAGCCGGACCACCAGCAAGCACCAGGTCCAAGGCAGCACTGTGCCAGCGACCCCTCACGGAAACACGCAGAGGGAAGCAACAGCGCGTGCCTGCCTGCCAAAATAAACGCTCGGGTTTCCCTGCGTGTCCCCCAGCTGCTGCGAGAGGGGGCTGCAGCCGTGGAGGGGCACCTTCCCTCTTCCCCCAGCTCCTTCGAGGAGCGTCAGGGCAGTGACAGTGGCTGACGAGTCCCCGAGGAGCTGCTGGCCCTTGTGCAGCGCTGCAAGGGCTCGCAGAGCCATCCGGGGCTGCCGCCAGCCCCTCCAGAGCTCTGCCTGGAAGTCATTTGCTGACCACGGCGGCTCCTCGGAGCTGCCCCACGCTGCGAGTGCCATTCCTCATAGGCGGCTTTGTGCAAACTCAGCTGGAGCCTCTGGACACCGCTGCCATCATACAAGTCATTAACAACTGCGCTAATGAGTTCCATTACGCCAGGCTGGCTGCCCAGAGCGCCCCGGGACAGCCAGGCCCCACGAGCATATGCATGGGAGTCTGGGTCTCCAGCCCCAGCGCTGGCAGGTGTCAGCACACAAATCTGCTTCCATTTACCGTCTTTTTTGTCCTTTTACAGAGAAACTTCTGATGAAGGGCTGGAGGCGGCGAGAGAGCAGGGTCCCCCCCCCACAACTGAACCCCCTCTCCTCATGCTCTCGGGTTTCCTTCCAGCCACCCAGGCTCCAGGCCTCTCCCTCCAGCAGGGCAGGAGGTTTCGAGCTGGCCCTTTTCTAGCCAAACCCGCGGAGAACCGAGTCTTGCAAGAGGGGAAAAAATGCGATCCCCACAGGAGCGTGGTTCCAGAGAGGACTCCCCTGGGCCGCAGGGCACTTTGCAACAATTCCAAGGACTGTTTTCTGTCTGAGGCTGTGCTTTTAACTGGATTGACGGATGACAGGTTCTCCTCGCCCACCCAAACCAAAGACCCAGAGAGGGAGCTGTGAAGACGAGTCCCCCAGACAGCCTGGGTGGAAGCAGGGCTTCCTCCAGCATCCCTGCTCTCGAGTGCCTCAGAAGAGCCTGGAGGCTCCCAAGCAGGACTCGGCAATCTGTGGATTTAAGCCTCCCCTTCTCCAGACTGCTGGGCTGTAGACGCAGCAGCTGGTAACATTTTGAATTAGAGGCTTACATCCACTTAACGACGTATTCAGCTTTGATTTACTGAAGGAATTAGTGCATGGTAAATGAATACAGGCTGATTATTAAACAGACGCAGATTGCAACCTATCATCTAGGCAAGCGACGGGATCCTGTTACGATATTAGAACCACATTGAGGTTTAGAAACCCTCCGTCCAACCGATGTGCACGGAGGAACCGTCCCGCTGCCGCCCGCCCTCGGAGACGCTTCACAGGATGCCTGAGCCAGGCGGACCCCGGCTGTCTGAGGAGCAGCCCCAACCTCCCCACCCTTCCCCAGGGCAGAGCAGGGGACGCTGCTCTTCTCAGGCACGCGAAGCACCGCCTCTCCCAGCCACACTCACCCAAAAGGGTCCAGGTCTTCCCCACCGACAGCAAAGGGGTTCACAGGGCGAGGCCTGAAACAGAGCACAGAGTGAGTGAGGAGGTCGGTGAGGGGCTGACCAGCCCCACGGAGCCACCAGGAGCGAGCAGGAGGCGTGTTTGGTGCTGCTGTGTGCTTACGGGAGCCTTCCCGACAGCAAGAGCAGCAGCTCTGCACGGCAGGACCCAAAAAGCCTTGGGACCCGTGGGACCGAGTGGGCTCCGGGAGCCGCTCCGTGCCCAGACACAGCAATTCCCTGCTCCAGGGTGCAGCCGGGTGGGGACGTCGGTGCGCACGGCAGGCTCGCGGGAAGCTTGCAGAGATGAAGGGAGCCCTGCTGCTCCCACCGCTCCGGGCTGCAGCTGTGGATGCTGGCAGTTTCCATGCCAGGGGGCTCCCCGAGCAGTGCCGGGCTAAGCCAGGCTCTCCAGCGCGTCCCAGGCAGCCACACAATGACCGTCCCGCTTCCAGGAGCGTGGAGGTTTTGGGGTGGCGAGCCTGCAGCCAGCTGTCACAACTCCTTGCCAGCAGTATGTGCCAATAACACGGTTTCAGAGCCATGCCCAGCTCCAGCCTGTCTGCCCACAGGCGTGCGGGGCCTCCCCAAGGAGCAGCTTGCACCCTGAGCACCAGCAGACAGCAGCGGGGCCGAAGAAACAAGAGGTGCTGTACAGGGTAGAAGCCACAGCCGGCTCCCTAGGGACAGCGGAGCCACCGCAGCGTCTCTGACTTGCTGCCAAAAGGGATTACAGCTTGTGAGGGACGAGAGGGGGGAACCTGCCCGGCACACACGAGGCATGGCTGGGCACAAAGGGGCCAAGGAGGGATGATGGAGTGGGTGGGGGGTGTCCCCTGTCCTCAGCTTTGCCAGAGGAAAGAGGAACTCACCAGGACGGCGCTCTCGTGCCTGCAGGATGCCGAGGAGGGGCCATGAGGGGGTCGTAATCCTTGGGCAAGACAGGGTCCTCCTTCTCTGCCTTGGGCTCCTTCTCCTTTTCTGCAGGGCCTCCGAGGGGGGCGATGATACCCGAAGAGATCTTTGCCCTCAGCTCCTCCATGTTCTTGTACACCCTGCAGGGAGGAGAGGGGAGGCAGTGGGATGGGGAGGCCACGGCACCCGGGGGTGAGGGTGCTGGACGGGCTGCGAGGGGAGAGGTGAGGGGATGGGCATGCCCGAAGCGTCCCTGGCACAAAACGTGCCCCCAGCTGGCAGCACGGAGGGGATGGGAAGGGGCAACAGCACACGGCAGCTTTGAGGCCCCAGCCCCATTTGAGAGGGCGGAGGTGCCTCCACCCAGCACAGACAGGCAGGCAGTGCTCTGGAAATAAAAGCACCAGGCTGGCCACAGCCCGTTCACAGGTGGTGTGGCTGTCCCCTGGGCTATGACAGCCTAAATCTCTCTTTCTTGCCAGCAGCTCACAGGCAGCGAGCTCTGCCTGCATTTCAGGGCAGGCTGCTCTGCCTCTGGATTTGTACAGGACAGAAAAGTCCTTCAGGCTCTTCCTAGCCTGGTCTCTGATTCCATCTGCCCCCCTCCCTAAGCTGCTGGGACCTTTTCTCCTGCAGAAACGCCAGGGAACTGCGATTACTTGTGGAAATCATCCAGGTGCTCTGGGTTGATGTAGTCAGCCACTGCCAAGGTCACATCTGCCACCTTCTGAGAAGTGCGATCCTGGCAAAAGACAGGGGAAGGAAGGCGTCAGCAGCCAGGCAAAGCTGGGCCTAGGGCAGGGAGCAGGTACAGCCACAGACAGGGGCTCAGGACATGAGGAATGAGCTCGCCTGTTTCCTGCCTGTGTCCCCGTGCAGTGCCTGAATCGCAGAAGCAAACAAACCAGCGTACAGCAAGACTCTCCCTGCTTGCTCCCCCAGCCCGGATTGCAAAGGTGAAAGACTGAAATCTCATGGCACAGCCAGAGACAAAAAAGAGGCTGTGACATGGGGCAAAACCATCCTGGGCACATGCTGGTTGGGAAGTGGTTTACAAACACATCCCCAGTTGGAAAAGGGGCAACTCCCAGGCCAGAGTCAGTCCCTGCCCATGGTAGGGGAGGTGGAATTAGATGATCTTTAAGGTCCCTACCACACCTGCCAATTCCTGCAGCGACCAGCCTGGGTACTCACCATGACGTTAACGATCATACTGTCCTCCACCATGATGGCCTTAAGCAGCAGCTCACGGGCATCATCTGTGGACTTGTAGCGCAGCGTGTACACCTCCTTGTTGGCTTCCCAGCCAGCAGGCAGCAGCTCTGACTTTCGTTCATCAGGACGTGGCTACAACAGGACAGACATGCTGCTGAGACCCTGCCCACCAGGTAGAACAGGAGGGGGCACAACCACCCCTTGTTGAGTAGGAACCAACAGAGACCCAGACCAGTGGATGATGCTCTTTGTCTCCTGGCACCCTGCAGCTCCCCAGCGTTGCGTGGCTGTCACCTTATTTGTCCCAGCCCCACAGCAAAGCAGCTGGAGGATGGCACTGCCCCAGACTGTCCCCTCCCCAGGTAGTGGGGGGGCTTCTCTGCCAAACCAGTGCCCTACAGCCCACCACTGCCCCCCCGTACCACATCAGGCACCCTCCTGGCAACCCCCACACCAGGCTGCTGACCCCATATCCCCCTCCTCAGCATCAGCACACCCACAGCAATATTCCACCACCCCAGCACCACACTGTCCCCTTCCCTGGCCTCCCACTGGTCCCCCCAACCCAAACCCAACAGCAAACCCCTCCAGCCCCGTCCCCCACCCCAACACTACACCAAACCCCCAATGGGGTCCCCACCACCACCACCCCAACCCCTCACTGTACCCCCCACCACCAGGACACCCCCCAACAACACCCGGGAGCCTCCCCCCTCGACTCGCAAAGCTCCAGACCCCTCCGGTACCCGCACACCCCCCCAGCGCCCTCCCCGAGCGCAGCGGCCGGCCAGGGCCGAGCGTGGGCGGGGAGCGGCGCTAGGAAAGTCCGAGGCTCGGCGGGGCCTAGCGGGGCCTAGCGCAGCGGTCGGCCGGGAACGGGAGGCCCGGCCCGGCCATGCCCGACCCGTACCTGCTCCCCGGCACCGAGGCAGCGGTAGCCGTGCCGAACCAGCTCCCAATGGAGGCCGCAGAGCAGCGCATCCTGCGGCCGGGACACGGCGGCCCGGGCCGAGGCGTACAGCGCCTCCAGCCCCGCCATGGCCGCACCGAGGAGGCGCGGCCGGGCCGGGCCTCCGCCCTCCGCCGGGCCGGGCCGGGGCTGAGATCCCCGGGGAGAACGCGAATCGGGTCGGGGAGAGTCAAAGCGGGCCGGGCCGAGCCTCACTAGGGGGCCCCCGTCCCCTGCGTTAAGCCCCGGGGTTGGGGTGAAAGTGGAAGCCGCAGGGAGCGAAGGGCAGCGGTGCTCCAGGGCCGGCCCCCCCGCGGGGGGATCACGGCGTGGTTTGGGGTGGAAAGGGGGCAGACGTTGTTAATTATTAAGATTAATGTTGTTAAGACCACCCGGTGCCACCCCTGCCGTGATCAGGGGTATCTGTCCCTCTGTCGGGTGTGCAAAACTCCCTCTAACCCGACCATGAGCCCTTCAGGATCCACAGCTGCCCTGTTCCAGCGTCTCACCCCCTTCAGAGTGTAGTTTCTTCCATATGCCCAACCTAAATCTGCCCTCTTTCACATCAAAACCCCTTGTCCTGTTACTGCAGGACCTGGTAAAGTCTTGCTCTCTCTTCCGTACGTGCCCCCTCTGTATGTTGGAAGGCTGCAATAACATCAGCCTGGAGACTGCTCATCTCCTGGCCAAACAACCCCAACTCTCGTCAGTCTTTTCTCCATGTTCATGGCCTCCTCCAGACCTCCTCTATCAGGTCCGTGTCTGTCTTGTACTGGTACCCCGAGCTGGATGTAGTACTCCAGGTGGAAAGCGGAGCAGAGGAGGATCACCTCCCTCAACCTGCTGGCCAGGTTCCTTGTGATGCAGCCCAAAACACAGCTGGCTTTTTGGCCTACAAGTGCACACTGTTGCCTCATAACCAATTTTTCACCCATCGGTAGCCCAAAGTCCCTCTTTGCAGGGCTGCTCTCAGATTGCAGGGAGGCTAGGGTTTTTATTCCCTGAGAAATTTAGCACTTCTGCATGCCAGGTGTGTGTCGTTGCTGCCTCTCGAGGCTGTGGACGTGGCAGGGCTCCAAGGGGGCTCCATGTGGTGGCACCAGCCTCACCGCCTGCTGTGAGCAAGAGGTGCCCAAAGCAGCCACGTGGCTGGGAGTTTTGCCTGGTTCCTGCTCCCTAACCCCGGGCTCTTCCTCACCAAGGATCAGGCTGTGACCAAAACATTTGCTGATCCAGTTATTAAAAATCTGGAAGAACCTGTGGCTGTGCTCACGTGCACGACCCTGTTGAGTATTTCCCTCGGTACCCAAAGGGACCAAAAGTGCGATCAGCTAATGACAATGTTATTCTGGTTCTTTCCACATCTCCTTTCCCTGTTTATAACACTTGAGTTCTGCTTAAAGTTGCCACTGAGCTGTAGTCAGGGGCTCTGTTCCCTGACCCCGCTGTGGCCTGGGGCTGGAGCCGGTGTCTCTGGCGCGTCCTCGATGCGGGTGGCAGGAGGCTGGGGCTGGAGTGGTCCTGGATGAAGCAGCCTCATGCCAGGGAAAGCCATCATCTGCTGCTTTCCCAATCTGAGATCTAGCTCCTTTGGGGATGCTCTGATTCATCTTGACTTCATTATGCGTCTATTAATTAACTCACGCTGTCCGCTCTTTCCATTTTCCCCTCAAGAAGTCACTGAAGCTGAACAATTGACCACAGACCATCCTCACTGCTCAGCACTGCCCGTTCCTGTGAATCATTTCCCTGGTGGCTGTGGAAATGTTGCACCTCTTGCTAATGCCCCCGTCAGTCCCGGCTCCGCAGAAGACACCCGTGGCATGGAAGCCAAGAGAGCCGAGCTAGCCAGGTGGGAATGGGCAGGAAATTAGCACTGATTTCCACAGAGCCAGGGCTTCATAATAGGAATGTGGGACTCAGCTCCTGCTTTGCTCATTTGTGAGGTGACGGGGGGGAGTGTGGGGAACAGGATGTGTTTTATGGGGCTGTCAGCCCCATATGGCCCCGGTGCCTGTATGAGCTGGGCAGGAGCTGCAGGAGCCCTGTCCTGAGCCCCGGAGAGCCTCACGGGGTGGTGGACGCAATGGACTTGGTGCTGAGCCAGCCATGGGGACATGGGGACACGGGGACACGGGCTCGGTGCAGCCGGACATCTCTGCCCCTTGCTCTGGGAACAGGGTCTGGAGGGTGGGCAGCTCCTGGGGGCTCGGGGCTCTCCTGGGCAGGCTGAATCCTTCTGGGGGTGGCTCGAGCAATGCAGTCCCATGGATGTGTCTGCTTCATCTGATCGGGATTCGATGAGAACACCAGGAAATGCTGGAGCCGGGGCTTTTCCAGTGATTCACGGCCAGGATGGGGACCTGGAGCTGCCTGCCAGTCCCCAGGTTGGTGCCTCCATGCTGATGGAGGCCAGCCGGGCACATGCAGACATTAAAAGACTTTCTGGCTCCGTTTTGTCCAGCAGATCTTCCAGTGGGGATGAAGGCTGAGATCCTCTCCACCCTCACACCAACCTGGGGCACAGCCTCCTGCATCCCCACGGGTGCCAGCCGTGCTGGACCACACACGAGGGGTGACTGGGGGTGTCCTGGGGGGCTGCAGGAGCAGGGCTGAGACCCCCAAGCAGCCCTCTGATGGGGTACAGCGGGATGCCCTCCGTGCATCCCCTCCCCAGGGCTGCATCCCCCATGCCCGGGGCTGGCTGCCGCTAAATCAGAGCTGCCCCTGCCGAGCCCATGGTGCCCGTCCCCCTTCGTCCCTCCTTTGCCCCAGCTCCTGGCTCACTGCAGCTCGCCGATGATGAAAACCGCTGGCCACATGAAAGTGGTTCCCCTAACGCCAGTCTCGCAGCCTGCAAGCGACGTGGGAGGCAGCGGACAGCACAGCCTGGGCCGGGATGCGGCAGCCAAGTCGTTAATGAGGTGACGAGGATTGCAGAGCCGGCTCGTAAGTGCTGCAAGGCAAGCGCGTCACGTCGGCCGCCGCAAACGCTGGGGCTGGCGTTGGAGCAGGCGAGGTGGCCGGCGGCTCCGCACCGCATCCTCTTTGTGGGCTGGTGGAGCAGAGCCGGGGGCAGGAGCGACGTGGAGAGAGCCACGTGAAGCCCCCGGAGCAGCCAGCGCCCTGCGCACATCACACGTGTTCGTCAGGATCCACTGCTGGATCTGGCAGGAGCCAGTAGCAACCCTTCTGCTCCCGGTGCTGGAAATGCAGAGGAGGCTCGAGTGGCCCTTCTCCTCCCTCTCTAACTCAGGAGAGCTGCTCTCGGCAGGACCTGGGCCTCGTGGTGGAAGGAGAGGAGGCAGGAGCCGGCCGGGCACCGGCAGGTGGAGGGATGCATCAGCCGGGGCTCACCTCCGTCACACAAACCACAGCCTCCCCTGACCTTCATACTTTCCCACTGCCTCACTGCTCCCGGTGGATGCGCCCACTGCAATGTCGTAAGGAGGAGGAGAGGAAACCGATTTCCCAATCGCCTGCAGCCCGTGAGCCCTCCGTGCTGGGAACGGCAGCCAGCACGGCCAGGGCGGCTGGCTCACGGGTGTGCCATGCTGTGCCGTGCCGTGCCGTGCCGTGCCGTGCCGTGCCATGCTGTGCCGTGCCGTGCTGTGCCATGCTGCACCATGCTGGGCCACGTGCACCAGCCGTGGCACGGGGCCGGGCAGGAGAAGGCAGCGAGGGGCCACGGCCAATTCCTGGCTGAGATTCCTGCGAGCAGCCGCGGCGGCTCCGCAGGCGTCGGGAGCTGCTGTCATTTGAGAGCATCGGCCCGCCCTTGGGTCGGCGCGCTGTTTATCCTTTCTGCGGATGGGGAAACCACTGCACATCACCTGGCTGAGGCCGAGCAGGGCTGGGTGCTGGGGGATGGCTCCTGCCGGGTGCCCGCACGCGGCTCCGTGCGCACGGAGCCTCCCCGGCAAGCAGCCCGAGGGATGGGATCCCCACTCCTGAGCCCGCAGCACTGTGTAGCCCTGCTCCACGCAGCTCTGCTCAGCCACCCATCACCTACTGGCACGAAAAGAGCCACCAGAAGGTGGCCAAAATCACCGTGCCAAAGGGCTGGGGATGGGACGGGGCACCGGTGGCTCGTGCTCCTGGAATTAGTTTCGCCCTTCACTTTCTTCCTTCGTTTCCTTGAGAGGGGAGGTAGTCGCTCCGTGAAAATTTGTCCTCCTCTCTGTTTCCCCCAAATTCCAGGGAAAGATGACACCGAGGCAGGAGAAAGGAGCTTTTTCTCTGCGGAAGAAATTCAAACCACATGCGGGCGGGTTCGCCGCAGGAGCAGGAGGAGGGACCAGGCTGCGGGAGAGCAGGCTCTTGACAGCGATGTGAAACGTAAAGTCAATTAGCACTTTCAGGACTCTGAACATGCTCGAGTGCTGCGTTTCAGGCAGGCATAATCCCTGTCTGAGGGATGCTGCCAACAGGCTTTGAAAATAATTAGGAAGCCCGGAGCCCCAGTGCTTCCCAGAAAAGGCTGTTAGCTCTGCGGTGGAAACCTTGCTTGCAGGGAGCGCGTCGCGCAAACACAGTCCTGACTCATCAGCTGGAACTGAGCTGGGTTTTCGGGAGGTTAACTTGCTGGAGAGTTATCCCAGATGGGGCTCCTGTGCTCCCTGAGCCTGCCTCGATTCTAGGGATGCCCCACACACCTGAGAGGAGCCGGGGCAGCTTTGTGGGATTTGTGTCACCCAGAGATACCGAGGGGCAGCAGGGATGGGGAAACTGAGGCACGGCGCTCTTCCAGCACCTGATCCGGCAGCCTGGAGGGCAGCAGCAACCTCAGCCCCCCCGACACCCCCGCCTGCAGCCCGGGCAGCCGCCGCCGTCCTCCTCCAGCTCTCCGGGGACCTCATCCATAGATCCGCACGGCTCTGGAGAGGCTTTGGAGGAGGAAAACAAGGCCATCAATCACCCTTGCTTCACTGCAGCCCCAGCCCGCAGGCAGGGCCGGCTCCCATTGTGCACAGCCGGGGACCCCCCGCATCAAAGCGACCCCGGAGGGCAGCGCCCTGCCCGCCAGCTGCCGCCTGCGCTCCCCGCGCCGCCTCTGCCCCGCGGCCACGCCGGGCACCACGGTACAAAACCAGCCCCCGCTCGGCACGGCGGGGGATGCCCGAGGCCACCTCGCTCGGGGACAGCATCAAAGGCACGGAGGATGCTGCCGGGGAGCAGACCCTGCTATCTGCCCCTTCCCTCCGCGGGGGTGAGGAGGAGGAGGCTGCGGGCAGAGGTGCTGCGTGCGGAGGAAGAGCCGGCCTCGGCCCCGGGCTGCCGTCGAGCTCGTCCCGGAGAGCTTTGGACGCCACGTGAAGGCCCCCGCTACCCTCAGCAGAGCCTTCCCTTCGCAGTTTCTTCCATGACACACGGTGGTTGCTTCCTGCGGCTCTGCCCGGCGCTGCTGCAGACAGTACATTCGGTTTGGGATGGCGCCTGCAGCTCCCCAGCATTTCTCTCTCCGTCTCAGGCACGCACGGATGGTATGAGGCAGCGTGCTCGGGGAGTATCAGCTTGCCCGCGCCGTGCTCTTGGGCAATCGCTCGCATTTCTTCTGGCGAGCTGGTGGCAAACGGCCCCAGGTGGAAAGGGCCCGCTGGGGGCTCACAGTGGGGTCGGGGTAACCGCACGGGGCACAGGGCACGGCACCCCAACACCCCGAGCGGTGGGTGCAGCAGTGCCACAGCAATTTGGGTGCAAAACCCTAAATATCTGCAATCTCCACATTAGCAGAGGGATGGGGAGACCCTGCCCGTGCCCCCCCCAGCAGGAGGGAGCAGCCCCACTGCCCGTGCCCACCAGGTTTCGCCCTCCCCGTGCGCACGGGGAGCTGAGTCTGCAACACCCCGGGACCAAAGCTCACGTATGGTGTGCAGCAACTGATGTCTTTTCCAGCTCACTAATTAAGACATAGGATAAAAGTTATTATAATGCGAGGCTGTGTGTTTAAAGGGAAACTTCTCCTCGAGGTGCCAGGTATATTAAAAGAAGGGGGGAGAGCAACAGGCGGCGAGGGAGGGCTGTGAGCTGGAAAAAGGGCACGAGGGGAGGGAAATGCCAGGGAGGTTGGGCTGTGCCAGCACAGCAGAGACACAGTGGGGATGGGGGATGCAGCACCTGCGTCCCTCACCTGCACAGCACCTCTGGGGACCTCCGGGGACCCCAATGCTGGTGGCTGTGGGGTCCCAGGCACTGGGGGCAGTGGGTGGCTGTGCCCCGGGCATTGCAGTGAGGCAGGAGGCCCCCTGCTCCTCCACGTGCGCAGAGCATCCCCTGCGGGGCTGACGTCCTGGCACGGCTCATCCAGATCTGTCCCAATTTTCCCTTTTTTTTAACTGGTAGGAAACTGCCCCAGCGGGGGCTGCTGAAGCAGGAGCACTCCTGGCATCGCCGAACTCTGGGGACGAGAGGGTCCACGGGGTCTGGGGGTGCTGGGGCTGCAAAAAGCCCCCAGCTCCTGCACCCAGCCCCAAGGGCACGGGGAGCCCCCCGGCGAGGGTGGGGGTAGCAGGGCCGTGGCCCCCGGCCCCCCCGCCCACCTACACCGGGTGCCTGCAGCATTTTGCACTTACACATGTAAAGCATTAGGATTTGTTTAGAAGCCTTTTATTGTCGTATTTTGTTCTTTATTTCCTACAAATTAAATTTGCTGAGGGATATGTGCGGATTGTGAAATTATTATGAGAATAGTTCCTCTGGGTTTTTTAATTTCCTTTGTATTAAATTTTTTTACGGGCTTTAAAAGACTATGAAAAATTCACCAAAAAAAAAAAAAAAAAAAAGAAGGAAAAAAGGAAAAAAAAAGAAGTAGGCATACCAGGGAGGGAAGGAGAAGCTCCTGGGAAGGTGACCAGGCCAGAGCTGGGAGCAGCCACTGCCGCCACCAGCACCAGCACCAGCCTCTGTCGCCCCTGCGGGGTTGGCGATGCGTTGGGGCTCGGTGGGACGAAGCCGGCAGCCCCAGCACCCGCCGTGGTGGGACCTGCCTCCCCCGGGAGCCTTTTCCACACGACAATGCCCCAATTCCCTGAGCTGCAGGGAGCCAGGCGAGCGCCCGGCCGGGCTGCGCCTCCTGGAAGCGCTCCCGAGCCCTTTCGCTGCCGGGGCGCACGGCGGTGGCGGCGCAGCCGTGCCACCCTCCCGGCCCTCGCGTCCCCTTGCGCTGGGTGTTTCCAGCTTATTAAAATCGCAGACACATTTTTCATCTCTTTATTTCTGCGACTGTCATCGTCATTGTTTCGGGCTGGTGCAAATTGGGAACTGGCCGTCCACTGACGCTGCTGCTCCGCTCCAGCCAGCAGCCGCCCTCGCCCCCGGGATGCGCAGAGGGCCCCGCGCCGGAGACAGGGACGGGGACAGGATGGGGACAGGGACTGGGATGGGGACGGGGACAGCACCATCCTGCTGCCACCGCTTCCCTGGGAGCTTCTGAGCCACGGCAGCAGCATCCCTGTGCCCAAGGCACCGGGGACGTGAGCCCCCTTCCCTGCTCCCCGCTCCCCAGCCAGAATTGCCACCGTGTGCTTCCCCGCACCAGGAGGGAGGGGATCGTGCTACACCTCCAGCTGTACGGGACGAGCTGGTGGCTAAGGAGGACATCAGGGACTCTCCGTTAATAATGAGGGAAAGGAAGAATTCAGTGAATGCGTAACTTAAATCAGGAGAGGGAAAACGCCAGGTCTGCGCGCAGCCAAAGTGTCGGGTTTGGTGGGGTGCGAAAGGAGGGGAAGGGAAGGGAAGGGAAGGGAAGGGAAGGGAAGGGAAGGGAAGGGAAGGGAAGGCCCAACACGATGTTCCCTCTGACCACCACATCCCTCTGCCCTGCAGACCTCTCCCTGGGCGCTGAGTCCTGCCCAGCTCAGCTCAGCTCAGCCCCCAGCCCTGCTGGGGAACTTGGCGGAGCTGGTGGGGAGGGCTGCAGGGCACAGCAGGGCTCAGCTCTTAATTTGTTCTAGGAAAAGAGAGGACACACCAGGAACTTGCTGAATTTCCTTCTCGAAGCTTTAGCTGAGCGCTGCTGTGTCTCTGCAGTGACATTCAGACCCTGGTGACGCTGGGGACCGAGTCCCACCCTGCCCACATCATCCTGCCCGGCGTTTCCTCTGGGACAGGGCAGCGCGGGGTGCTCACCACCTTGCTCTGCCCATCCCCAGTGCTGCTGCCACGAGCTCCAGCTTTGGGAAAAAGAATGTGCAATCGGAGCACACCCCAGGAGCCTGCTCTGGGGAGCTGGAGCCTTGCCAGGGGTCGGCTGCACCTTTGGGGGTGCCCTGGCCCCCTTTATCACTGGGGTCACAGGGTGGTGGCTCGTCTGGGACCAGGGACCCCAACCATCACTCTCCCCGCCACGCGCAGGCAAATTCCTTTCTCATGAGCAAGAAATATGAGTTCTCCTTTTTTTTTTTTTTTTTTTTTTTTTTGTTCAGGAATAAAATATTTTTTAAAAATGAAATCAAAACCTATTTACTTCTTTGTGGTCTCAGTGGTCTCCAGCCGTGTTTGTTTTCGTCTGGAGCTCAGCGCGGTGCTGCCGGGGCGCCTGCAGTCTGTGCACGGCCCCGAAGGGGCGGCGGTGAACCTGGGTGCCCCCGGCCCCGCTGCCCACCCCGTGCCCCCACGGGCAGCCCAGAGGCTTCACCCCACGGGGGTTCGGTGGCAGAGGCCAGGAGCGAAGGGTTTTTGCTGTGTGGTCTTCCGAGGGGGGCTCACATCAGGCAAACAGCATTGTTAAAGAGCAGACAACATCGGTAACCTCTAATTATCCCCTCTCCTCGTGGGAGGAGGCGTTTTGCACCCGGGGGAGGCCGTGCCACACATCACCCTTTCATCGCAGTGTGATGGCATTTTCCCCCAGCGCTGCTGATTGGAACCAGCCGAGCTCCCGCAGCGCGGCCCTTCCCCGCGCCGCCACCCCGAGACCCCCCAGGGGCACCGCCGCCCCCCAATGGGACCCCGCTTTGGGGAAGGGCTGACACAGCTGAACCGAAGCACGGCCCCGCGTGGAAATGCCCCTGCCTTTGCAACGAGGTGGTGTGAGGTTGGTCCCTGTCCCCATTCCATCCCCATCCCCATCCCATCCCCATTCCCATCCCCATCCCCATCCCCGTCCCATCCCACCCCATCCCATCCATCCCATCCCATCCCATTCCATATCCCCATCCCCATCCCCATCTCCATCCCATCCCATCCCATCCCATCCCATCCCTACCAATTGTCTCAGCCCTGAGCAGTGCCAGGACCCCGTGGCAGCAGGACCTTATCCCCAGCTTTGCCATAGGTGCCCCAGTGCACCCCGGGGTGCCCAGGTGCATGCGGGAATGTCGGGAGCTGAACCATCAGATAAATCCTGCTGAGAACTACGAGGAGAGGCCGGGACAAGGGCACCGGGTGGCACCGTCCCTCTCTGCCACCATCCCCGCTGTCCCCCCAGGTGGGGAGCCGTAAATACCCCAAATACCGCGGGGAGGACGGATGGCACGCTGAGAGCGCCCAGAGTGAGTGCGTGGCAGGGCGGAGGGTGGGGATTTGTGGAAACGTACTCCTCCTGGCAGACATTTTTCCTTCATTTAATCTTTTTTTGCTCAGATTCCCAAGCGGAGAATTCTTTCCATCAACCAGAGCTCGCTGGAGCAGCTCCGCTCCCGGCCCCGGCCGTGGGCACCGGGGACCCGCCAGGGCTTGTGCCACCGCGTCCCCTCCGCGCCTCCCTCCTGTGACACCCGTGGCGAGGCGGGGGACACCCGTGGCCCTGTGCCACCTTCCCGTGCCGTGCGTTGGCCGAGGCGCTCGCCGGCCCCGGCCCTTTCCTCTCCCTGCTGTGGTTTCGGCGTTTCAGGGGCTGGTGACGGCGCTGAGCCTCCGCTGCGCGCCCGGAGAGAGGAGCTGCCCGCAGAGGAACGGCGTTTTAAACAAATCAGGAGTATTAAAGCGAGCTTTGTTTCTATTCCAGCTCCCGAAAATTGAATTTGTTAGTGGCATAAACAGGATATAAAGGGCTGAAAAGGAGAAAAAAAAAAAAAAAGAGAGAGAGTGGGAAGCGCTTTTCTCCGTGGCTTTCCCTGCGATGGAGGAAGCGACCTGTGGGGACCACATCGCTCCTGTTCGTTATTAAAATCCCATTCCTAATTGTGAGCAGACCCTGCTCCCTCACTCCTTTTCTCCTTCCCTTCATTTTGGGTTGGGATTTGGACGCCCCGGTGCCAGCGCAGGGCCAGGGAGGTTGAGCAGGAGCAGCCCTGGTGCCAGCACTTGGGCTGGGTCCCTCAGGCACCAAAGCCCGCAGCCACCCAGCACCGCAGCCCTGCCCCGGGACCTGCAGCACCCTCTGGGCTGAACCCCATGGCCAAAAACCTCGGACAGCTTTAGGATGGAGAGCAGGGGGGGCAGGATGCGGCCACCTGCAGCCCAGCTGCCCAAATGAGCTCTGCTCCCCATTGCACAGGGGCTTTGAAGACATTCCCAGCCCGCTTATCCTTCCTCCCCCATCAGTGGGAGAGGGATCAGTGGTGGATTCATTTATTTTCCCCAAAAAATACGAAGATGGGCTCTACCACTGGCCCTGGGGATGCTCAGCCGGAGCAGGGCCCTGGGGGGCTGGCTCCATGCAGCGTGCCGGGGCTGCTCCTGCCACTCCGGGTTTTAGTAAAACAAAGGTCTTCCCTTCGTGATTTACACACTTTCCTTTTTTTTTTTTTTTTTTCCTCCCCAAATTCCCGTTGGTTGGTGGTGCTCCCTGACGTCAGCCGCGAGCGGGGCCAACTGCCAGGTGGTAGCAATTTTCCTGAACATCGACTAAATATAATTATCACTCTATTTTCACTTCAGAAATATTAAAGCTTGTGTCCCTCCTGTTATTAATTCTGAGAAAAGCCCTTATGGGTCACCGTGACTCACGGTGCCGCCCCGCTGCGCCGTGCCGCCGGCCCCCTCGGGGGTGACGGGCTCATGTCCCCAAATCCCTGCGGCACCAGCAGCCACCACGGCCACGGGGAGCAGGGCAAGGGGACGGGGTGTCCACGGGGGGAGGATGGATGAAGGGTTTGGGGACGCGAGAGGAGGCACCAGCATCCCCAGGGGGGACCCAACGCCCCAGTTCCCATGGATGGGGCGCAGGACAGCCCGAGGGGGGCTTGGAGAGCTTGGGAGCAAGGGACAAGGACCAGGAGGGGACACACCTGGGGGCACAGCAGGGCAGGGGCTGCGTGGGGTCAGCCCGGACTAGCCCCCCGGGGCAGCACCCAGCCCCGTGGCTGGCCATGGGCCATGCGCTGCGCATCCTTCTGGCGTGGCCGACCCAAGGTCTGGCTGGTGGCGGGCCCTCAGGACACGCCGTTTCCTTCCAAATTCCTTCAGCTGGGGCCAGGGCGGGCAGGAGGAGAGGAAGCAGGGAGCCATTAGCGCTGGTCCTGCTACAAATTGGATGCTGCTCCCGGCAGCCTGCGCCGTACCAGGTTTGCCGGGAGCGGAGCCGCGCGGCCGCGCGCTTCGAGCTGCGGGGGCTCAGCGGGGGCAGCAGCAGCCCCGGTGGCCCCCCTGGTGCTGCCTTTGGGATCTGAGCACCAGCCAAGGCTCTGAGCCCTCATGCACGTGGGGCTGCCAGGGTTTTCCTTCCCTGGGGCACCCACAGGCAGAGCTGCCGGTCCCGGCACCGCACCGAGCCCCCCGGCCACCGGCACGTGCCACAAGCCCTGGTGCGGCTGGGAGAGCCCCGGGTGTGGGGACCACGAGCACAGCAGCTGCCTCCGCCGCCCTCCCCGGGCTCTGCAGTGTCTGGGGGGGGGGGGATTTCAGCATCCAGGACCACGATCCTGCCCAAAGCCTTTGTCTTCTGCTGAATTCCTCCTTGCGAGAGTCATCCGCTGGAGTCAGAGGATTTACCCTCCTGGGGAATGATGTGCGAGCGAGAGCTGTGTAGTCACATTCAAATTATTTGAAAAGGGATCGGGCTTCTGAGTGTTGAATCACGTGGAGCCAGGAACACTCATCTGACTGATGCCTCCATCTGTCTTTCCCAATAGTTTCCTTAAATAGCATAAATATTAAGAGAAATTCAGCTGGAATTTGGCATAAATGGTTCTTAGGAGACCAGAAGAGGGCCAGCTGCTAAAATACCACTGGCTTGCTCCCTTCCAGTTACAAACACATGATTTTCGCTGCTGGGAAAGCCAGAGGCAGCTCCTGGCCGTGCCTGGCAGAGAGGAGGATGCTCCGTGGCCGCTGATATTCAGCATTGTGGCAGAGAACATCGCGGCCGTGTGCGAGCAGCACGGGCAAGGGGCACTCCGGGGAGCAGCAGCAGCAGCAAAGCCACCTGCAGCACACCCCAACGTCCCCGTGTCCCTGCAGCTGGCCCTGTCCCACCACGTCCCTGCACTTCCAGGCTGCCCAAAGCCAGACCTGCTGCGGGAAGTGCCCCCGGGGCCCCATCCTGCTCCCCGGAGCCCATTTCCCTTCTCAGAAGAACCTTCCCGGAGTCACGGCACGGCTGGGGAGGCAGGAATTGCTGTAATAGGAAGGGCTTTCTGACCAATTTTTTTGCAGTGCTTCAGTTCCCCGAAGCTCTCCTCTGCCTTTCGCATTTAGTTTCGTCTCTGCTCAGCTCTCCCAAAAAACCCTCAGGCGACCGCCGAGCCGGGAGATGGGTTTGTGGTCCGGGTCGGCGCGGGGCACTTCCCACCCCGAGCTGGTCTTTACTTCGTCCAGCCAGCTTTGCGGCTTCTCGACTTCCAAGCAGAGCTTGCAGGATTTCAGTAGCACATGTGGGAAGGAGATTGCTATCGGCTGTGAGCCGGCCTTGGCGTGCGATCACTTGTGGAAACGCCGGGGACCGGGGGCGCTTTCCGCGGGGCCCCAGCGCCGACGCTCTCCCGCTCCCCAGAACCAAACCATCCCCAGCTCCCAGCCCTCCCAACCACCTCCCTCCTCCACCTGCCGTGGCGAGCACCAAGCTCGTGGCGAGACATCTCCAAACCCTGCGTCGCACCCCGCCAGCACCCACCCCGTGTGGCCGTCCCCGTGCAGGATCTGCCCCGGTGCCACCTCTCCCCGGGGACGCCCGGTGGCACGGCAGCAGGTGAGCCCAGCGCGGGCCGTGCCCTTCCCCGAGCCCGCCGGTGCCACCCGGCGCCGAGCCCGGCCCGCGCCAGCCGCCGTCATGTTTTTCCCATTCTGACAGCTGTACGGAAATTGGAAGGCGACGCTGACATGTGTCAACAATAACCAGCGAACAAGCGCCGAAGGCAGCGTCTGTCCCCACCACCTAGAGGAGGCTGGCCACTCTTGGCTCAAATCACGACAAGTTGCGGCTGGGAAGCAGGAGTATTGTTTCAATTATTTCCATTATATAAAGTCAAGCCATTTAATATATTCTGCCTCAAAGGGGCTAAGCTAAAGAGATAAAATAAACACTGGAAATCTGCTCCGCTGGCAAGGACGAGGAATTTGGTTTCGACACCAAACCTTCGCTCCCACCTCTCCGTTCTCCTTTGCTTCCCTCCTCCTGTTTCCCTTCTCCTCCCGCTGCCGCTCTGCCTTCTTCACCTCTCAAGACCAATTCCATCTCTTGGATTCGCTTCTGTTTTGGCAGCCGGGCTGCTCGGAGATTGCGCAGCCACATCAGCGGCCAGGAGCGAGCGGAGCTGGCCGAGCCGCGGGCTGGCAGGAGGGGAGCGGGAGCTGCAGCCCTGTCCCTGCGGGGGGATGAGGTGGAAACCGGGCCCCCAGGTCCCATCCGAGCTCCGGACCTGATGGTTTGGTGTCCCCAGAGGGACCTGTGGGAGGCAGGAATGGGGCCCGGCCCTGGCCGGGGCATGGTGGGAGGAGGAGGAGGAGAGCGTGCCGCGGGGATGCGGCGAGCTGCTCCACGCGCTCGGCTGACTCACGGCGTCGGTGCTGCGGTCAGGCTGCGCTCACGCCCTGCTGGGACAGCCGGCTTCTTCCAGAGGGCTGCGAGCATCTCATCGGCTTCGCTTGCCCAAGCCCACAGCAAGGGGCTTTGGCTGATCGGGAGCTGCTTCCCACCCCGGCCGTGCTCTCCTCCCTCGCGGGGTCTCGCCAGCCCAGGTGTTCCCAATATGCCGCTCGTGTAAGGGCAATAAACCCGCAGCTCGGCCTTCCCGGCACATTTCCCTGCGCATCTGCAGGGCGCAGCGCTCAGCCGTCCCTCTGCAGGTTCGTGGTGGTGCGGGACAGCCGGGCAGGGCCCCGGGGGAGGCCGGCGACCCGCGGGAGGTGGCGGTGCCGTGGGATGCCCGGCGAGGCCGCGGTGCGGCGCGAGGTGGAGCCGGCGTTTCGTAAGCGCTGGGGAAAGGGCCTCTGCCGAGCTGGCGCGGGGAGAGGCTGTGAATTTCCATTCCTGTGGGAAGTGGGCTGCCACCATCCAAGCATCTGGGGTTGTTATGATGGGAGAAGAATGCCAAATATTTTTCTTCCTTATCCACTACCATCCGTTGAAATCCTCCCCTGATCAAACCCATATTCATCGCTTTGGATGCACGAGGGCCTCTGCTTTCAGCGAGCCGTCCCTCCCTGCAGCCAGCCCCGCACGCACGGCTGGAAACCTGGGGAGACGGCGACGCCTCGCCCACGTCCCTCCACCCCTCCGAGGAGCTCCTTCCCTTGTTTCCAGCCGGCCCCACCAGGACTCTTTGCCACTCCGCTGCCTCGGCTGGGTGCCTGCCCGGTGCCAGTGTCCCCGGCTGATCCGCCGTCCCCTCTGGAGCCCCAGCATCCCAAAATCACCCGTCCGGCACGGCGGCAGGCACGTGCGCCACGGCCCCGGTGTGCGCGTGCCTCTGGGCCGCGCGGGGAAGCAGGCGGTGCTGCCTTGGAGGGCCACCAAGATTTTCCAAAGATGAAAGCGTGCTCAAGTGTCAAACAAACTTTCCAAATTATCTTGCTGGACATTTTCTCCCTGGTGCTTTGGAAGACGGTGGAGGAACATTTCATTCCCTCCGCGCTGGCATGGTGAGGAGCTGCATGAGGGAGCTGCTCGCTGCCAGCGGCGCCCGCGGGCTCAGCCTTTGGTCCTCGCCGGTATCATCTGTGAGTCAGCCCAGCCGCTCTGGCCGGGGCCCCGGCCGGGCACCTCGCCCCGGCAGCCCCAAAACGCCTCCGGAGAACAAAGAGGTAACAGGCGCCTGATTAATTAGCGGACAACAAATCATCCCTTCCCACTGCAATTTTCAGAGGAGTAGTCATAAATAGGCAAATTAAGGAAAATGACGGGATTTATCTGCCCCTTCGTGGACACTCAGCACCCATCGCGGGCTCGTTAGCAGCAGAGCGCGCAGCCGGCACAGTAGCACTGCTTTGGTTGGCAAAGCCTCCTGGTGCTATTGTACAGCCAGAGTGATGAGCTGAATGACTCGCTGCGTGCCATCCCCGAGGACTCATTGCTAACGAGAGCTACCTAATTAGCGGGATGCAGCACAGGGCATGGCCTCGGAGGCCGGGAGCAGGGCAGCGATGCTGCGGCTGGGGCGCGGGTGTCGGGAGCCCGGCTCAGCCCCTCGCCCTTCCCCATCTCCCCGCTGCTGTGGCTGTGCCATGCCCGGCAGGTAGGGGCTGCTGGCCATGGGGTTTTGAGCTTTAATACATAAAATGTGTTATTTACAGGCAAACTGAGCGGCTCCTAGGAGGAGCAGTGCTTGGGCACGGTGCTGGCTCTGCACCGTGCCAGCGGCCAGCCTGGGAGGTGCCGCTGGCTTGGGCTCCACTCGCCCATGCTGGAAGAAAGAAAGTGTTAGGCAGGGAAGGGGCCCTCTCGTGGCCCTTTCACATCGCCTCCCTTCCAGTCCCAGACGAGGAGAATTGCAGTCAGCCTGCCGGGAGCTAGGCTGGGGCGAGGAGCTGCCAGCGGCCAGGGTGCGAGCCGAGCTGAAGCCGGGGCTGCCCTGGGTGATGTCTGTACCTATAAACCCGCAGCAAACTCCACAAAACCCATCGATACTCTTCTCTCTCTCCAGGCTGCTGCTTTTGGCTAACGTGAAGGTGGAGCATCGCCCCAAAGTCCCCTTGTCACGCCGCCGTGGCCACCTGAACTTGTCCCTCTCCAAAAGTGCTTTCCTGCACAGGCCAGGTCTCGGTTTCCTTGCCCAGGGGAGCCGAGGGGCTTTGCTTTTGCTTTTGCTGCCCTGCTGCACGACGCTCTGAGCAAAGGCAGAGCAGGGAGCTGCGCTGGGGCTTGGGGTTTGCATCTCCAGTCCCCCACGCCACGGCGAGCGTTCACGTGTACGGGCACGGGCTTTGTCTGACCCGCTGCCAGCCGCCCTCGCAGCTCTGCACGCTCCCAGACGGGGCGAGCACACGCCGTGCAACGAAACAGCTCAGCACTTCTTGGGTTTCCCTGTGCCGCCGAGGAACCGCGGCTTATTCAGGCAGAAGCTCCCTGCGACGAGCACGCGGAGGGGAAGGTTCGCAGCTGCCGAGCCCCGGCGCCGTGACCCCAGCCAGCGCTCGGGGCTGTGGACCCAAGCACGAGGTGCCCGGTGGTGGGAGCAGGATGAGGGTTCAGGATGAGCTCGGCCGTGCCCGGAGCAGAGCCCGGGTGCCCTCCCGGTCCCGCGCACGTCTGCTGCGCGCCGCCACGCACGCGCAGGCGTGGGGCCCCCGCCAGCCCACGTGGATCCGCGACGGGGGCGCATTATTGCAGGCATGTTTGTTTATGGAAAGTAATGCCGAGCCAGATGCTGAAAACCTGCATTTTATGGGTAATTTTTCAATTTATTTCGCATTGGCATTAGAAAAAAAAAAAAAGAAAAAGAAAAAGAAAAAAAAAAAACAACAAAACTAAAGCGATCCCAACCATTATTACTCCTGGTTTCCTATGGCAAGGCCAAAGGGGTCTGAAACGGCTCCTTTGTTGTCTGAATCGTTAACTCCTTGGGAATGAAACGCCGTGGTGCCGAATGGGAGCGGCAGAGAGAAACATTTAAGGGGGGTGGGGGGAGAAAAGGGGAGCAGGAGGGAGAAATTCAGGTGGGAAACCCCATCAGACACTGAGGGGCACATCCACCATGGCCCTACAGGCACTGCTCCCCGCTGCAATGAGTTTGCTGGTGCTCAGTGGTCCCCCAAAAATATTTATCCCCCCCAAAGTGGAGCTGCCCCACGGCATCCCAGGCCCCAGGTTTGGGTACGGGGCAGGCTGGGCTCGGGAACGGCACCTGCGTCGGGAAGCTCGGAGCATCCTGCGTGCAGATGCGGCGCGCGGACATGTGCAGGGGGTGGGAATTAACCCGCTCCAGCTGCCTTCAGCCTTGTCTGCAGGATGTGAGCAAATCCCATTAAAACTGGTGCATCTGCGAGAGGGAACCAGACAGAAACTCTCCTGCGGGAGGCTGGAAGCCATCGGGACGGGCAGCGCCGTGCCGGATCCGCAACAGCCCCACGGCCGCTGCAGGCACCGGGGAGTGGGTGCGGGGGAGAGAGCCGGGGCTCAGCAGCACCCTGACCCTCCCAGCTCCAAACCTGGATCTCCCTGTGGGGCGAGAGAGGATGCAGAGAGCTCACAGAGCCACCTGGGCACAGCCAGCTGCTCAAGAAACGCTGGATTTCCCCCCAAAAAAGGTAGGGGAAAACACTCGGCCCTTTTCCTGCTCACCGCAGCCGTTTGGGATGTGGGATGGGAAGGTGGCTCAGCATCCCTCCCAAGGGTCCTGCGTGCCCTGGGCAGGATTTCCCTCTCCGGGGCGAGGAGAGCAGCTCGCCCTGCTGCTTTGAGCTTGCCGGTGCCGGGGGTGGGCGCACGGCCAGGGGCAGCCATCGGGGCTGTCACCGTGGGCCACCGGGCCGCTGGGAAGCACGGCCCCTGGCACGGGGCTGGCACGCGTGTCCTCGTGGCTGGATGAGGGCACGGAGCTCCTGGGATGGACGCGGAGCAGCGCAGGAGCCCCTCGTGGGGCCATGGTCACCCTCCGAAGCCACGCGGGGGCCAAGGCCACGTGCACCCCACGGGGGGCTCGGAGGGACGCAGCCATCCCCGGGAGGTGATGTCCTGTCCTGAGCAGGGGCAGGGGCAGCGGGGGACCCGAGTTTCTGCACCACAGCCCTGGCCGCCCCCCATCCTGCAGCCCTGTGCCCTCTCCCGGGCACGCTGAGACCCCCCCCCGGGGGCATTTGGGGGAGCGAGGGGCGCAGGGAGCTGCCTGGGAGCCAGGTGCTGCGAGGCACGGCTCGGCTCGGCTTGGCTGGCTCAGTTTGGCTCGGCTCAGCTCAGCTCAGCTTGGCTGAGTTTGGCTCAGCACGGCTCAGCTCGGTTTAGGCAGCTCGGCTTGGGTTGGATCGGCTCGGCACGGCTCGGCACGGCACGGCACGGTCCCGCAGCGCTTGGCACGGCTTGGCACGGCCCGGCCCGGCTCTGAGCGGCACGGTACAGCTCAGCACACTCCCGCAGCGCTCTGCACGGCTCGGCACGGCACAGCTCGGCACGGCTCGCCTTGGCACGGCTCGGCCCGTTCCCTCATCTCTCGGCGCACCGAAGCCAGCCTCCCCCCCGCCTCCCCGATCCCCCCGCCGCCCCCCGCCCGCTCCTGGGCGTGTCCCCCCCGGCCTGGCCCCTCCCGTGCCGTGCCGTGCCGAGCCGTGCCGAGCCGTGCCGGGGGCTTCTCCGTGCCCCCGCAGCGGGATGGAGGCGGCGGGCGGGGGGCGCGCCCGCTCCGAGGCTGCGGCGGCGGCGCTGGGGCCGGGGGTCGCGGCCCGGCCGTTTGCGGGGCGCGGGGCCGGGGCCGGGGCCGTTTTGTCATCGCCGGGGCTTGCCGGGGGGGGGGGGGGGGGGGGGCGGCGGGGGGCTGGCAGCGCCTATAAAGGCAGCGCTCCCCCGAGCAGCCGCCGCTTGCCCGGCACCATGAGCGCTGCCCTGCCCCGGCGGCCCGGGGCATGCCCCCCGCCCGCGGCTGGGGTGGTGTGAGCCCCCCGCCCCGCGCCGCGCCGCTCTCCTCCCGGCTTTCCTTTCCCTTCCTTTCCCTTCCTCTCCTTTCCCTTCCCTCCTTCCCTTCCTTCTTCCACCGCCTGTCGGCCGGCCGGGGCGGGAGGCGAGCCCGGCAGCCGCTCGGATGCTCTGATTTCTCGCCGGCCCTCAACCCCGGCTGCCCAGATGCAGTGGATAACCCTCATGGTGCTGCTATTCATCAGCTCCGTGGAAATGCTCGCGCAGAACCGCTGGAAGAAGCAAGGTAGGGCCCGCCGAGCGCGGCTGCCTCGTCCTGCCCAGGTGCCGTGGGTGGCTTCGGGTCCCCGAGGTGGAGCAGGAGGGGTGCGACGGGGCTCACCTCGCCCCCGGGGCTGCTTCAGCCACGGAGAGACCCCGTGGGGCTGTTTCCTACATCTGTGCCATCCATCACCTGCCCCGTGCCAGCGCTGTCCCACCCGGGGTGGCAGGGGACAGGGGACAGCTGGTGGCACGGGGACCAAAATCACAGCCCCCCCGGGGCAGGGTGTGGGCGGTGGGCGCAGGGCGCAGCGCTGTGCCCGTGTTTCTGCTCGATGCGTTGGGTGCAAAACGTCCCGGGAGGATGCTCGGAGGTGCTGCAGGCATTGCTGTCCCCTGCCCCGTCCTTCCCCCCAAGCAGAGGGGCTGGCCGAGCTGCTGCTTGGGTGTCCCGGGGCTGTGCCGGGGGGCACGGGCTCGTGTCCCCTCCGTCGGGTGGTGCCACCGCAGCCTGGGCTCCGCGGAGTGCGGGGCCAGGGCTCCCTTCTGTAACTGGTGCCGGGGCAGAGATGGGATCTTGCGAGCCTTTGGAGGCCTCGGGCTCCTGGACAACTTTCCCCGTGTCTGTTGGACGTTGCTGTAAGATGCCAGCGCTATGGGATGCGTGAGGGCCTCGGGTCCTCGTGGCACCCATGGGTCTGCGCCTCAAATGTGCGGTGTCTGCCCCCTGTACGGGCTCTGCTGGCTGCTCAGCTCCTGCCCGGTGCCCGTCCCAGCTCAGCCCCGTGCCCAGCAGCTGCCACCGTGCCCGGGGAGGTGAACCCGGGAGCTGCCCCTCATTTCCCTGCTCCCATGCTCTGGGTGGGAGCCCCGTGCCGATGCCAGGCGCGGCGCTCCGCCGGCTCTGCGGCAGCTCCCCAGCACTGCTGCCGGTGGCAGGAGAGAGACAGGAGGAGAAGGAGGGCTGGGAGCAGCAGGCAGGGAGCGGGCTCGCAGTAAAAGCTGCCCGGAGCCCTCCCTGGAGCTGGTTTTAAAGACGGTGACACGGCCATCGCTGCCGCAGCTCGTCCCGTCCCACGGTGGGGCTCTGCACCTTCCCTGCCCCAGCTGGGTGTTGGAGAGAGAGCAGGAAAAAAAAAAAAAAAAATCATCAAAAAGAATCAGGGAAGGGAAAAGACGCTCGTAAATCCCTGGGTCTCCTGGGAAGCTGCTCCAGCTGCAGCCAGGAACACAAATGTTGTCAGCGTTTGGTAAATATGTAACGGAGACCATAACAACTTAATGGATCCAAGGTGCTTCATTAGCGGGCTCCCAGCACACGCAGCCTCCTGGCCGCAGCGAGTCGCGCTGCGCCGTGCCGCCGCGCTGAGCAAGCCCCTGGCCTCCAGGGGCGAGGGGACCGGGACGATCGGGCTCGGGGGTGGCTGCGTGGCACAAGCAGCACCTGGGAAAGCCGTGCCGGAGCTGTGGGGTGTCCTCTGAGTGCGTCTCCCCGCCGTGTCCCCAGCCCTGAGCTCCCTCCCTCACCCGCTGCCTTTCCAAGGGCTCCGAGACCACGTCAAAGTTATTGCGCTTCGCTCGTGTTCTCGGCACCCTGGCACGTCCCAGTCGCTGGCCCCAGTTTGCTCCCAGTAGGATCCAGCCCCTCATGGGGCTGCCCCCCATGCGGGGGAAGGCGGTGGCTGCGGGCCCTTACCCAGGGCTGTGCACCAGGCTCCGGTAACCGCAGCCTCCAGAGCTCTGCTCTGCCCAGGGCAGCCTCCTCCTTCAGCCTTTGCTGTGTCCAAAAAAAAGAAACCAACAACATCTTAATGCTGCGAGACCTGCTAGCAGCCAGCCTCGGCCCCGAGCACGCACCACCCGTGTTCCTGGCACTGTCGCTGGCTGTACAGCACGAGCTGTTGCTCGGGGGTGTTAAAAGCGAGCTTTCTGTCCCAGAAAAGCCAAACAAACTCTCCCAAACACCAGCGGGCGCAGCAGGCACCTCGCTGTTCGAGCAGAGGAGCCTGGGGGCCCTTTTTGGAGACACCCCACTATTCTGGGGGTGCGGAAGGACCCCGCTGTGTGGGTGGGCAGCGAAACCAGTGGCTGCCCTGGTGCTCCGGGCTCAGTCACCAGCTCCTGAAATGCCCCCAGGCCACGAGCATCTCCCTGGGCTGCGACTCTGTTGGGGGAAGCTGGCTCCAGGGACAGGAGGGCACCTCCAGGTGCTGCCGGCGGCATGGGGCTCACCCCGCTCCTTGTCCCCGTGTCCCTGTCACCGGGAGCAGACCCCCCCGGGACCCGCTGCCCCCGTGCAGGTCGGAGGGCTGCGGGAGCAGCCGGGGAGGCGGCGGCGGCTCTTGAGCCACCAGACAGATCCTTATCGCGGCTCCACTTGAACGTTTCCGAAACGCTCTTTGTTCCCTTGACGTATAACAGGCAGCAGCCAATTAACCCGGGTCAGGGCTCGTTTCTACCCGCCGGCTGCTCCGGGGGTCAGCGCCCTGTCGGATACCGTGGCACGGCTGCCCGAGGTGCCCGGGCTGGCACCCGGAGCTGTGCACAATGGGGAGGGACCCCCCGGCCCTGCCGTGCCCCCCGCCGCAGCCCCTCTGCCCTGCTTGTCTCCGCAGTGAGCGCTGGCCTCTTTGAGAACTGCACGGGCTGCGTCCTGTGCTCGGAGGACAACGGCTGCATCACCTGCCACCACCGGCTCTTCCTGCTCATCTGGAGGGACGGCATCCGCCAGTACGGGATGTGCGTCCACACCTGCCCCCCCCGGCTACTTCGGCGTGCGGGGTCTGGAGGTCAACAGATGCACAAGTACGTGGTGTGTCAGCGTGGCCCCTGCGCCTCCGAGCGCCCCGGGGTCCCCTCGCTGCCCCTCGGCGCCTCTCCCAACCCGGAGCTGCGTTTGGAAAGGGCGCCGGCTCCCTTTGCGCACCGGGGCCGGCGGCTCGGAGCTCGCCCCCAGCTCACAGCACCCCTTCCCGGCAGAGTGCAGGTCGCCCAGCTGCGAGAGCTGCTTCAGCAAAGACTTCTGCATGAAGTGCAAGGAGAAGTTTTACCTGCACAAGGGCCAGTGCTTCCGGCAGTGCCCGCCCGGCACCGCGGCGCAGCCCGGCACCCGCGAGTGCCAAGGTAAGCGGCGCCCGCTCCCCGCACCCCACGGGTCATGCCGGCGTGGTGTGGCCACCGTCCCCCTCCCCGTGCCCCTTTTTCCCCCCAGAGACGTGCGAGCCGGGGCCCTGGGGCGAGTGGAGCGCCTGCACCCACGAGGGCCGGACCTGCGGCTGCAAGTGGGGCCTGGAGACGCGGGTGCGCGAGGTCCTGGGTGCCCCGCGAGAGGAGGGGGCTTCGTGCCCCGCGCTGCTGGAGACCCGAAAGTGCCGCCTGAGGAAGCACTGCCCAGGAGGTGAGCGCGGCCCCGCCTGCCCCCCGCAGCCCCCCGGCTTGGCGCCCCGCCGCCGCTCTGCCTAAAAGCCAGGAGCCCCGCGGTGGCGGGGGGTCCTGCGGGGTTGTGGCCAGCCAGCCTGGATCTCATCTCCCAAGCATTTGGAGGCCGGTGGCTGTAACCGTGCAGTTCTGGAGAAAGCTGCCTTCCCAGGCACATGTGCTGAGCAGCCCCGGTGCTGGCGCCGGCAGGGACAAGGCTCCCCCTGCCCCGTGAGCCACAGCCCCTGGCACCGGCTGCTGTCCTGCCCGCCTGCGAAGGGAGAGGCAGGGCCGAGGCTTTCTGCTTGGCAATTGCAAATAGCGAGGCGTGAGTTCCTCGGGGGAAATACCTGCAAAAATCCGCAAAATACCAGAAAGCCACATGGAGCTGGAGGGCATCACCCCGGGGGATTTGCAATGACCAAGGGCCCCAGCCCACCCTGGGATCCGTCCCCGGGGCTGGGCACCATCCTGTCCTCCCCGATGGCTCTCCCTGACGCTGTCCCCAGCCCTCGTCCCCGGGGGCCCTCCCGTTGCTGTGGCACCGCAGTTCCCTGGCTCGGGGCTCCCCGGCTGGGGGCTGCGGCGTGGGGGCTCCCCGGTGCCCCCCCTCTCAGCGCCCAGCCGGCGGCACGGGCACGGGTGTGGGGCTGGCGATGGGAACCGGGAGGAGCCTGATGTCATTTTTGGACGCGAGCGGTTGGGCTGAAGCTGTTCTAATAAATCTCTGCTTAATAACTGGCAGAAAGACAGAGTGCATGAGATACCGATCTGTGGGCCTTGGAAGGAGATCTGAGCCCCCGGCCTCGGCGCTGGACAGCTTTGCGGTGCGGAGCCGTGGGTTCGCTGTGTATCTACACGGCAGCGGCAGGGAGGGCGCGACCGAGGCGAGGGGTGCGAAGGGGAGAGGAGAGACGGGTTGGAGGAAGGTGGGAACAACAAAAGCTGGGTGTGCTGGGGCTGCGGAGCCAGCCAGGAGAGCGTCCTCATCTGGGCACCATCCATCATAAATAACGTTTGGGTGCTGACAGCACGGCGGAGCCGATTTCCTTTCCTGCTCAGGCCCTGACTCGCAGCTTTGGGGCGCCAGGTGGCAACGATTTCGGGGAAGTTTGGCTCCCTCCCCGGCTCTGCGGCCCCTGGGCCCTTGAAGCTGGTGACAGGTTGATGCGGCCAGCTTGGCGGTGGTGCACGAGGATGGGCTGCTCTGGAGCGCGGCGTCCCGCGGCGCGTTGCCGGGCGGCTGTCGGCGTGTGCCTGCAGCCCTGTGCCTGCACGCAGCCTGCCCGGAGCTCGGTGCCACCACAGCCACCCCTCTGCACCCCTGGGGATCACAGTTTTTGGGGTGCACCGCATCTCGCGGGGCGACCTGGGCACCCGCTGTGAGCCCCGAGGCTGTGGGGATGGGGGGCACCGCAGGGCTCCTCGCTTGGGTGGGGATCGGCTCCGGAGCCGGGTCTCTCCCCAAAACGGCCGAGGGAAATCCCCCGCAGCGTGGTGTGGCTGGAGGCAGCGGCCTCCCCATGAGCAGGGCAGGAGCAGCCCCTTCGTGTCTGGCAGCCCGGCCCTGGGCAGCCTGCTCGGCGTCCCCGCCGCGGCGGAGCGTGCGCCTGCCCTCGCTCCCAGGCTCCTGTCCCGACCGGCCGAGCGCTCGGTTATGGGATCCAGATGCTGGAGGACAACGAGTTCGCTTGATGCAGCCAAGACACCCCAAGACCCGGAGAGCCGGAGGAAGGCGCTGCCTCGGCCCCAGCCCGGGCTGTGTGATGAGAGATTTGTGCTACCACTTCTGAGCCGTCCCCGGGCAGCTGGAAGCGAGAAGCATCTGTGCTTGGCCGCGGCACAAAACCGCTCACGCTGCTGTAAATCTGCCTTGTGTTCCTGCCGCGCTCTCCAGACGCCTGGCATTCGTGCTGTGCCCTTTCCTTTGTGGGTGGCAATTGTCTGGGAGATCAGAGCAGAAAAACACAGACGGGGCAGGAAAAGAGATGGAGCCCTCGCAAAGAACCAGCGTCAGCAGCGCCGGCTCCCGCAGCGGGGCCGGCCGTGGTCCTCGTGCTCCGCGCCCCCTGCGCCCCCCGGCTCTGGGATGGACACAGGGGCAGAAGCTGCCTGGTTTGGGGTACCCAACCCACTCCGAGGCACGGGGTCCCCGTCCATCAGAGCCCACAGTCCTGTCCCGTGTCCTGGTTTGTTTCGGTGTCTCTGCACCATCGGAGCCGGGAGCTGGAGGGGCGCTTGGAGAGGGGTGGGTGCACCCAGAGGCCACCCACGTCCCACCCTCAACCCTTCCTGGCCCAGCTGGGGGCTGTGCTGTGCAGGGTTTGGGGGCTTTGGGGCTTTGGGGCCTTGGGGATTTGGGGCTTTGGGGCTTTGGGGTGGCCGTTGTCCTGCTCCTGCTCACGGTGAGGCTGGGGTCTCCCCGGGCAGCACCCGCCGTGGCTGGAGGCAGAGCTGGCCGTAACCCCCAGCCTCGCATCAGGAGGCTCTCCGCTGCCCGGCCCCAGCGAGCGAGCCCTCCTTTTTCTCCTTCTCTTCTCTTCCAGAGAAAACCAAACCCAAAAATAAAGGCAAAAAACGGCAGAAGAAGCAGAAGACAGAGCCGGACGCGGGCACCTAGCGGCGCGGGCACGGCGAGGCGAGCTCCCCCTGTGCTGCCCTGCCCGCGTCGCCCCGGCTTCCCAGCCACAGAAAATTGCACAATTTTCTCTCTACCCCCCCCCCACCACCACCTCCCCCTTTCTTTTCAGGCAATTTATGGCCTGTAAAACATTTCCTTTTCAGAAAATCTAATTTGCAGTGTCCAAAGCAATGCCTCGGGGCTCGGGGAGGGGGTGGCTCCTTTTATTTTTTTTGTTGTTGTTGTTTTTCCCTCTCCCCCTGCCTGCTCGGCCCCTTCCCTCGCTGCAGCTGGGTGAAATGGGGCTGGGGAGGGGGATTCGACCCTGCCTTTGGTCCCCCGTGGCACATCCACGGGCCAAATCCTGCCGGCCTCGTGCTCGCAGCCTGTGGAGAGCTGGGCGAGCTCCGTGCCGGGCATGAGCGCAGGAGTTGGGGGTGTCCCTGCCCACGCACCCCGGAGCCACCAGCGCCAGCCTGGGGACGCCCCCCCCCACCGGCAGCCCCTGCGCAGCCCGGCCACGCCACCAGGATCAACATCGTGGCCCCCTCCCGTGGGTGCTGACCCCGTCCCCATCCCTCTGACCCAGCCACCGTGCGCGCAGCGCCCCAAAAAAAAAACACACAGGACGCGCGCGTGGCCCGTGGAGGAGCACCTCGGCACCTCTAAAATGCGTTTTGCTCGAACTGCTGCCCTCCCCGGGGGCATCTCTGTGAATATCCCGGGTCTGGCCGCCCCATCCCTGCTCCCAGCACGGGACCTGGGGGCTGCGGGGGCTGCGGGGCCCTTCCAGGATGGGAGCGCTGGGTGTCAGCATCGAGCCGGCCCCGGAGCCTCGCTCGCAGGCACGGGGCAGCTCCTCCGTTTGCTTTCTGTCAAATAAAAAGTGTGGAAGCCTCCGGCATCCGTCGCCTCGCTGCTTCCCTGCTGCTGCAGAAATGGTTTCCACGAGGCATTAAACCCCAGCCCCACGCCTCCACCCCAAAAGTGGTGGGGGAAAAAAAAAAAAAGTGGCCACCGGCTGCCTGGGTCGGCCTCGGACCCCTCGGAACTGCCCAGGCCCTCAGGAACTGGGGGGGTCCCTGGGGAAAGATCTTGTTTTGGCGTTTCTGTTTGGAGCAGCAGCAGCATCTCGTGGTGTCTGAGCCAGCAGAAGGAGAAGCAACGTCCCCGGGACCCTGCCCCTTCCCCGGGTGCTGCTTTGGGACCTCCAGGGCTGGCTCTCGGGGTCCTGCAGGAGGGATTTGGGGATTCGGGGCTGCTCCAAGCCACCCCAGAGGCCGGCAGGGGGTTGCCTGGGGGCTCCCGAGGAAGCTGGAGGTGCCCTGGAGCTGCTGGGGCGCTGCAGGCAGGAGATGCTGGGACGGGGCAGCACCGTGAGCAGGACACCAGGGCATGGAAAAAAGGCTCTCGTCTGCCCCTTAAAACCAGGTGGGGTCCCCGCTATCCAGAGGGGCCGGAGCACCCCGTGACCACCACAGCCCCCCCGGTGCTGCGTAACCGGGCGGAAAACCCTGGGAAGGTGCCGGGGTGTTCCTGTGCCGAGGGATTTTTGCTCTGCCATGCCAGCCCGTCCCCACGGCCAGCCCCAAACCTCCTGGGACGGCTTAGAAATAGCCCGGCACGTAGCCTGGCCCCCGTGGGCTCCGCGCCAGGCGCTGGGGCCCCGCGCTGGCCGTGGGATGGCTGCGCCGCCCTGCGTGGGCGCACGGCACGGCCAGGGCTGCAGGGGCATTTTGTTTTATCCCACACCCCGGGGTGGGTTTGGGGGTGAGCGGGGTGGCCTGGGGGACAACCCCATCCATGGGGCAGGGGGAGGTGGGGGTCACCAGGGTCTGCACGGCACCTCCTGGGGGTGGCAGGGACGTCCCTGTGGCACTGCGGGCAGCGTGCGCCCGGATTTGGCAGATCGCGGGGGGAATGGGGGCATGGGGTGCGTTTGGGGTCGGCCCCCCGACACTGAAATTACCCCTGTGAGGCTGGGGGAGATGGGATAGCCAAGGATGTCCCCGTCCCATGCAGCTTGGCCACCGCAGCAGCCGCTCCTTGCTCTGCGGGGCCGGGGTCTGCATCCAAATCCTAAACCCTAAAGGGGCAGCCCAAGCGCCCTGGGGGCAGGAGGAAAACTCTGGCTGAGCCCCAAACCCCGCACGGGATCCAACCGGGTCCCACCACGCTCCGCCGGGTCCCCACGGTCCCCGCGGGCTCGTCCCACGGCCGCAGCAGCCGAAGGCAGCGCTCGGCTTCCTCCCCTGATATAAATAGCTGCAGGCGGGGGGAGCACGGCCCGGGGGTCCCAAGGGTGTCAGGGGGCAGCGAGGGCGGATGGGGGGACCCTCTGGGAAAGGGACGAGGGGCTCGGGGCCGGGGAGGGCACGGCGGGGCCGTGGGGGGCCGGGGGGCCAGGGGTGGCCGCGTGGGGAGGGCGGGCGGCCGGACTCTGCGTGCGTGAGGCATGGAAGGATCACGTGTGAAACTTGATCTCCCCGCAGCGGGCTCGGAGGAGAGAAAAAAAGATAGAAGTATTGTTTTTAAACAGATTTTTTTTCCCTTTTGTTTTTCTTTCTTTTTTTTTTTTTTTTTTTTCCCTTGCAAGGGCCGAGCAAGACCCAGCCTAGCGATAAAAGGCCGGGGGTGGCCGCGGCTCGCTCAGAGCGCGCCGGGAGGAAATGCCGAGGGCGCAGCGCCGGGGCTGGGCCCTCAGCACCCACTGACCGACTCCTCGCACCCGCAGCACCCTTGGGTGCCGGGGGGCCCCGTGCCGTGCCCGTGCCATGCGGGCGCTCGGCCTCGTCCTGGCGGCGCTGTGCGCGGCCGCAGCCCAGCGGCGGGCGCTGGATGGGGGCGGCCGGCGGCGCTTCCACCGCGTGCAGCACGGGCACTGCAGCTACACCTTCGTGCTGCCCGAGGCCGACCCCGCTCCCTGCCCTCCCAGCGTCGCCCCCGGCCCCTCCAACGCGCTGCTGCAGCGGGACTCGCCGGCCGGCACCGCGCACGCCGCCCGCGGGGCTGCCCAGCGCCTGCAGCACCTCGAGAGGATCCTGGAGAACAGCACCCAGTGGCTGCTGAAGGTAGGAGGCGGTGGGGTGCCAGGGGGTGAGGGGAGGCGGTGAGGAGGGTGGTGGGTAAGGGGTCGCCCCCCGCAGCTGCCCTACACCCACCGAAGCCGCTTGCTGCGGCCGGCTCTGCGCCTTCCCCGCTGGTCTCAGCCCCAGGGCCTGATCCTGCCCCAATTTTTTCGCCAGAGGGGATGGAGAAGGTGCCACGGATGCCGCTGCTCAGCAGTTCTCACCGCCTTGCATCCCCCTGCCGTCCCCACCACGGGTCCCCTCCTGGTGCCCACCGCAGCGGCGGTGCCGGGCACCCCGTGGGGCTGAGCTCTCCCCGTCCCGGCTCAGGATGCGGCCCCGCTGGGAGGCTGGCGGGCAGCAGAGCGAGGAACCCAAGGGCAGGGGCCAGCGAAACCTCTCCAGCTTCATCCTTCTCCCCTTTTTGGGCTTTGCAAAAGCTCCTGGCACTGCCTGAGGCTCTGCATGGGAACCGCAGCTCCCGGCCGGCCAGCCCCAACGGGGCACGGGGAGCGTCACCAGAGGGGCTGCGGGGCCCACAGGGGGGGTCTGCGGGCAGCAGGAGGGGACCCCTGCGTCACGGGGACCCCCAACCCATCTCAGGGACCCCCGCCCTGGGTGCTGCTGCGCCCCCCCCAGCCCCGGCCCCTTGGCGCGAGGCAGGAAGAGGCTTTTCCTTTCCGAGGTCTCGCCCGGCGCCTCCTGACCCCGCATCTGCGGCCGAGCGAGCACGCGGCCACGTCCCCGCGGTGCCCACGATGGGGACGGGGCGAGAGGCTCGTCCCCGGCCGCCACCCGCCCCCGAGCCGAGCGGCACCGCCGGGGACGCGGAGAGCAGCAGCATCAGGCACCCGTGGGGACACCCAGGGCTGTCC
Organism: Cairina moschata; assembly: GCA_018104995.1. Lineage (NCBI taxonomy): Eukaryota > Metazoa > Chordata > Aves > Anseriformes > Anatidae > Cairina > Cairina moschata. The sequence continues at coordinate 15,049,500 of CM030769.1, forward strand.
CTGTCCCCTCCTCAGCTGTCTCAGACCTCAAATTCCTCAAAAGCTGCGCCCCAGCTCCCCTCAAATGCCCCCCGCTGCGGGGACGCTGCTCCAGCAGCGCTTGCGCACCTCAGCTCTGTGCAATCCCGGGGTCCCTGCGCCCTAGGGTGCTGCCACGGGGCCCGCTGGGTGCTGCTCAGCCCCGGAGCAGGCAGGATGAAGCCTCAAACCTGAGCAGCTTTGGGCAGAGGTGCCCAAAATCACAGCCCGGGAGCAGGGGGCAGCGGCCGGTGCCCGTCCCCTCCCGCAGCACGGCCCCTCCAGCACAGGCAGCTTTTTTTTTTTTTTTTTTGTTTTTTTTGTTTTTTTTTTTTTTTTTGGGTTTTGCTTTCTTTATCTGTTTCTTTGCTTTCCTTATTTAACTGGAACTGCGCAAGGAGGCTTGTTTTGGTTGGACTCCAGGCCTGAACAAACAAACTGGGCTCGAAGGAGGCACCGGGTTCGGGGACGGCTCGTAAGCAACGCCAAATCCCTGTCTGCCAGCGGGGCAGATTCACGCCGTGCCCTGGCCCGTGGCTCTGGCAGGGCCCCCCCCCCCCCCCCTGGCGGGGGCCCCCCCCCCCCCCCCCCCCCCCTCTGCCACCACAGACCCCACTGGGGACACTGGGCGCGGGGTCACCCTCTCCACGCAGCCGAGTGCAGCCCCGGAGGGACAGCCGGGGACACCAGTGAGGATGTGGCACGCAGACTGGTGGCACTGGCCGAGGACGTGGGCACTGGGTGCCTGTCGGTGCCACCAACCCGACCACGGGGCCGAGACACTGCGGGGACTGGCCCCGGTGGCAGCCCTTTTGGCCATGTGTCCCCAGCGTGGGGACAGCGGGGTGGCCGTGCCGCGCTGCCGGCCAGTGGTCGCTCGCTGCTTGGTTTTGCTGCTGGGCAGAAATTCTTGAGCAGGCTGCGAATTTTGGGCAGTGCCCGGTCTTGGTCTCCCTGCACCAGGCTTGAGAGGGGCTCAGGACACAACTTGGGGCTGATCCTGGGCTTGGGAGCAGTGCTGGAGCCGAGTCCCCGGTGTCACACCGCCGGGAGCCCCAGGGATGGGACCAGCACCAGGGCTCGGTCCCACTGGTGTGCGTCCCCCTGCCCAGCTCCCCCCGTCCCTTCCCTGCAGGGAGAGGACCCTGTCCCGGGGCTGGCCCTGTCTATGGAGCCTTTTGGGGTGACCCACAGCCCCACGGCCCCCTCCTGGGGTGACCCCAGCCCCTCTTCAGTTCCTCTTCCTTAGGCAGAGCCATGGCTGGGGGCTCCCCCAGAAGGGGCAGGGACCCCCAAAAGAGGCAGCTTGCAGGGAGCAGCCGGGGCCAAGGGGCTGGAGCCAGGCTCTTTCTCAGCCCCCCTTCCGTGCCAGCCTGACCTTTTCCACGGGTACGTACTGCCCCGCGCTCAGAGGGATGTTTGTTTTGAAAAAAAAAAAAAAAAAAAAAAAAAAGGCAAGATCGAGAGGGAGAGGAGGCCTCCCCGAGCCCTGAGAAGCAGCAAGATTAACGACGTGGTTAAAGGGAAACTCTCCAGCAATCACTCAGCTGGGGAAATGTTTTCCAGACCCGGCTCTCAGACGCTCCCCGCTTCCTCCCCGCCGCACGTCCCTGCGAGGGAAGCCCCCGGGGAGCTGGGCGCAGCCCGAGGTGCCCACGCTGGGATCCTCCTTCCCCTTTGGCTTCACCTTCCAGCCCCCTGGGGGGGGGTTACACCATCATTTTTTCTGCGCCGTCAGCCCCCCAAGTGCTCGCAGCGGGGCGATTTCACTTCACCTTGCACCAACAAGTGCGGCGGGGGGCTGGGCGCCCCGGCACCGCCGTGCCACAAGCACTGGGACCGGAGGCTTTCCTTGCACCAGCTCACGGGGCGGGGGGCCAGGAGCCACCTGGATGCGGGGGCGCAGGCAGCTCGGGACCCTCGGGGTGGGAAAGGGGTCGGGTTGGGCAGCCCCGGCGCGGGGCCGCGTTCCCAGCGTGGGCGGCAGCGCGTCCCTTCCGCTCCCCACGTCCCCTGCGGAGCGGCCGGGGGCTGCAGCCCTCGGCGAGGCTGTCACCCCGGAGAGGGGCCGAATGGAAAGCTCATGGCGAGGACGCCAGAAATAGAAACCCTCTGGGAAGCGCCCGTCCCCCGCGGGCTGGGAAAGCGGAAGATGTTTCGGAGCCGTGTCCGCAGCCGGCTGCTTCCCAGCCCCGAGCGCTGCCCCGCCGTGGGGCAGCACCATGTGCCGGAAAAGCTGCTGTCACCGCGGCTGGGGACGATGGCAGGGAGATGCCACCAGGCCTGGGAAACTGGGACAGCTGGGCCAAGGCTGGTGCCGGTGCCGAAGCTGGTGCCGAGGCCAATGCTGCTGCCAAATCTGGTGCCAAAGCCAAGCAGGCTGCTTCGAAGCACCCAGGAGGGGTCGTGCCATGCTGAGACCCTCCCGGGCTGTGCCAGTCTGGAGGACGGAGGCCGCGGTGAGGCTGGGTATGGGGTGAGCTCCGTGTCTGACCCGTCCCGTCCTCGCTGCCGTCCGCAGCTGGAGAGCTACATCCAGAGCAGCGTGAAGCCGGAGATGGCGCAGCTGCAGCAGACGGCGGTGCAGAACCAGACGGCCACCATGCTGGAGATCGGCAGCTCCCTCCTCAACCAGAGCGCCGAGCAGACCCGAAAACTCACCGACGTGGAGGCCCAGGTAGGTGGCAGCGGCAGGGGGCACTTGGCGTGCGTGTCCCCGTGCCCCTGCTGCCCCCAGGACCGCCCCAGGGGCAGGTTTTGTGCTTTTTTTTGAGATTCCCCGAGGTGGTGCTGGCGTAACGCACCGGTGTGCCCGGGGGGCTGCCGCTGGTGGCTGGGGACCCCACTGCCCACCCAAATGCTCCCCCTGCTCCCGGGCAGGTGCTGAACCAGACGTCGCGCATCGAGATGCAGCTGCTGGAGAGCTCGCTGTCCACCAACAAGCTGGAGAAGCAGCTGCTGGTGCAGACTAACGAGATCCACAAGCTGCAGAGCAGGAACAAGTAAGGCTCCGGGGCTCTGGCTGCTTTCTGGGAGGGCTGGAGCCCCTCCAGGGCTCGCTGGGGTCACCCTCCCTCCCTAAGGGCACCCACGAGCTGCTGGGTGCAGGGCGCGAATTGCCAGGTGCCCCCGGGGACGGGGACAGCTCGCAGGGGTGCGGGGGACCCACAACCAGGGCTTGGGGCTGCTCTGCTCCCCCCGCTCAGCCCCTGGCATCCCCCCTCCCCGTGTCACCGCCACGTGTCCCCTTCAGCATCCTGGAGGTGCGGGTGCTGGAGATGGAGGCGAAGCACCAGGCGGAGCTGGCGGGGCTGCGCTCCGAGAAGGAGAGGCTGCAGGTTGTGGTGAGCCGGCAGAGCGGCACCATCGAGGACCTGGAGAAGTCGCTGCTGGCGGCCAGCGCCAACTCCAGCCTGCTCCAGAGGCAGCAGCTGCAGCTCCTGGAGGCGGTGCAGGGCCTGGTGCGCCTGGTCGCGCAGGGCAGAGGTGAGCGGGGAGAGGCAGGGGGATTGGAGGGGGTTTGGGGGGGCTGGGGACCCTGTGCTGGCAGATGCCCGGCTCACGCAGGGGTGATTTCACCCCGAAATTGAAGAATCCCAAGAGAAGAAGCTCAGCCTCGTGCCCCCATGGGAAGGGTTGGCACCCACTTCAGAGCGCGCACCAGCCGGGGCAAATCCCCGGGGATTTGGTTTGGTGGCAGCGTGGCCACCCCCTTGCCCAGACACTTCGCAAAAGAAAGGAAAACCAGGGGACACAAAAAAGCATCCAAAGGGAGAGGAGAAGAGCAGAAAAACCAGGCAGGGCTGCGGGACCAGGGGGGGCTCTGAAATCCCCTCTGCCCTCTCGCACCCCATGGGAAGCCCTGGTGCCACCGGCGCACCCCACGGCGAGGTGGGGAGGGCACCCCGGGGCCCTGCACGTCCACCTGCGTGGCGTGGGGCTGGGACAGGCTGCACCCCCGGTGCCCCCCCTCGGTGTTAACGCCTCCCCTCTGCCCCCAGCCCCGCTGCCCGGGGAGGAGCAGCTCTTCCAGGACTGCGCCGAGCTGCGCCGCGCCGGCTTCCACACCAGCGGGGTCTACACCCTGCACATCGCCAACCTTAGCGAGCCCAAAAAGGTGAGCGCAGCCCGGGGGGGGGGCTCCTGCATCCTCGGGCACCCCCCGAGCCAGGGGCTGAGCCCCTCTGCTCCCCGCTGCAGGTTTTTTGTGACATGGAGACGGACGGCGGGGGCTGGACGGTCATCCAGCTCCGCGCCAACGGCAGCCTCAGCTTCCAGAGGAGCTGGAGGGAGTACAAGCAGGTCTGTGCGGGGAGGGGGACGGGACGGGACGCCCCCGTGCCCACCGCCCGTGCCCACCCTCCCCGTGGCTCCCCCAGGGTTTTGGGGACGCGGCGGGCGAGCACTGGCTGGGCAACGAAGCCGTGCACCTGCTGACGAGCCGGGCGCCCTACGCCCTGCGCGTGGAGCTGCGGGACTGGGAGGGCAGCCAGGTCTATGCCCACTACGGGAAGTTCCAGCTGGGCAGCGAGAGGCAGCTCTACAGGTAGGAGAACGGCGTCGAGCTGTCCCCGGCCCCCCCAGCCCCCAGCCCCCAGGACTGGCACGGCTCGCTGCGGGTGCCCGGGGGGTGCCCCAGGTCTCCAGGAGGTTGCAGGGTTCCTGGTGGGGTTTCGCTGGGATTCTCAGATTTCCTCCCCGGGGATGTGGCTGTGCTGCCTGCTCCTTCTTCCCCCTGGTTCTCGAAATCCCCAAGTAGATTTTGATGCCTGAAGTTGCATTAAAACCCAGGGATTTCCCACCCCAGCAGGCAGCCGGGGCACTGGCTCGCTGCTCCTCTCCAAAAGGGCTCGTCCCCAGGGTGCTGCATCCGTGTCCTCGCGGGGATGCCAAACCCTTGTGCTGCCAGGGACAGGAGCCGGGGGGCAGAACAGGGCCTGGGGGGCTTTTTAACCCCCTCCCCAAAGCACCTAGCGGGCGCTGATGGCACGCCGGGCGCGCTGCCCTCGGCCGCAGGCTCTCGCTGCAGGACTACAGCGGCACGGCCGGGCAGCAGAGCGGCTTGGCCCTGCAGGGCACCAACTTCAGCACCCGCGACGCCGACAACGACAACTGCCTCTGCAAGTGCGCCCAGATGCTGTCGGGAGGTGAGCGGGGAGCTGGGGCTGGGGTCCCGAAATCACACCCCCCCTCCCCCAAAAAAAAAACCAAAAAACCTCCCGGCGCCCAGCCCCGCAGCACGCTCCCGCCCCGCTCCCTCCTCCCGCAGGCTGGTGGTTCGACGCCTGCGGGCTCTCCAACCTGAACGGCATCTACTACCCGGCCCGGCACAACATCCGCAAGCTCAACGGCATCCGCTGGCACTACTTCCAGGGCCCCAGCTACTCGCTGAAGGGCACCCGCATGCTGATACGGCCTGCGGGCTTCTAGCGCGCCACCGGACCCCGTGCCGGCCCCAGACCCGTGCCAGACCCCGATGGAACTGAGCCGCCCGGCCGCGGGAGCTGCAGGGACAGGGAAGCTTTTCCCCCAGTCATTATTCCTCACTCTTGTTCCTCTCGTCCCCTGGGAGCCCGTGCGGAGCGGCAGCAGGGCCGGGAGGGAGGCGCTCACCGTGCCGAGGAGCTGGGGGCTGCGGGACCCGTGGGGGCTCTGCTCAATTTGAGCTTTGGTGTAGGTAACCCATCCCTTCCCAGCCCAAATTCTCACCACCCCCCACGTCAGTGGGGTTTCTGGCCACGTCGAGCAGGGACGGGGGTCTGGGAGCCCCGGCACCTCCTGCGCGCTCAGCCCGGAGGGGCAGACAGCCCGGGCTCTGCCTTTTCTCCCTCTTTTAGGGCATTGCATTTTGCTTTTTTTGCCACCGTTTTGCTTTCCCCGCGGGTTCAGCAGAGCCGGCGTGCGAGTTGCCCCGGGAGCTCGAGGCACCGGTGGCATCTCTGCTCCTTGCACAGCCGTGCCAAGGGGACACGGCTGTCCCCTCCCGCGTGTGCCATCCCCGTGCCAGCCCCGCATGCTGGGCGCTGCTCCTCGCGGGATGGGGCTGGTGGGAAGGGACAGGGGCGTCCCTCGAGGCGCAGGGGACCCGGTTCTGGTGTGAGGGGTGACAGCCCCGGGGGGTGGGAGGTGCTGGTGGGGGGCAGCAGCCAGGGAGGGGTGGGATGGGGCTGGGGGTGGCACACGGGGAGAGGGGCTGGGGGGTAGCAGAAGGGGGCTGGAGGCTGGGGGTGGCTCGGGGCTGGGGCAGGGGTCAGAGGGAGGGGAATGGGGGTGCTGGCAGGGCCGAGCCCCCCCGTGCTGCCAGCTCCAGCCCCTGTGGTTGTGTGCACGTGGCAAACCCAAACTCGGACACCAGTTTGGTGGCGGCTTGGAAAGAAGCGCGGGGCGAAAGGCAGCCGGGTCTCCATCCGCTGAGAGGAGCCCCCGCGCCCTGGAGCTTGGCACGGAGACGCTTTTATTTTTGTACGAAGAGATATTTATTGTCCCAGAGCTGCGCCGGGCAGCACCCGTGTCCCCCCCCACCCCCCAGCACCAGCCCTGCCCCGGACCCGTGGCGTTGGGGAGGAGGGGGTGTCCGTGCTGCCCCTGGCTCAGCAATTTGGGCAGGAGCAGGAGCAGGAGCAGGAGCGAGGAGTCGGTGATCTCAGCTTGCAGGGAGGAGGAGGTGGGAGAGGGCAGGGCTGCGGCACCCCGCGCATCCCACCCGGGGGTCCCGGGCACTCTCCGGGGGGCTGTGGCCGTGGGGTCACTGCGCGGTGCTGCCTCGGCCCCCTTGTACCCCGCACGCGTGGACTCCACATAAAGGGAGCTTTCAGCAGCCTCCTCGTGATGCCTGGGTCACCTGGGGAGGAACGAGACCCCGAATGCGCCCCCCAGCCCCACACACCAACCTGGGGAAGGGGCTGCTCCGCCCGGCCCCGTTCCCCTCGTGCCCCGCTGAGGCCGGGCAGCTCGGTGCATGGATGAGGCTGGGTGCTGCGGGCTCAGAGCCCAGCCTGGGGCCCAAACTGGTGCCCAGCCCCGTCCCCCTCGGCCCCACTGCCACTAGAGGTCCCCTACAGCTCGGGGACCACCCCGCAGCATCATCTGTAGGGGATGGGGGTGACACCGGTGCCCCCGAAGCCCTGGGGACCAGCGGTGGTGGCAGCTGCAGAGCAGGGACCCCCCTGACCCCCCTCCCTGACCCCACTGCCCCCGCAGCACCCAGCCCGCAGGCAGCCCCCCCGGGCCTGCCCCCAACCCCTCTCTCAAGGCCTTCGCTAATTAACGCTGATTAAAACAGGCGGTGCAGCTGCCACTTCCCACAAGGTGCTCATCAGTGGGGCCGTGCGTGATAATTAAAAAAATGGAGAATGCAAATGGGGCCGCCCGGAGGCTCTGCGGGCTGCAAGCATCCTGGCTGCGAGCCCTGCGCCCCCCCCTGTACCCCCCCCGTGTCCCCCGTGCCCCTTCCCATTCCAGGGGTGCCGAGCCAAGCTCCCCAAACCCTGCTGCTGCCGTTCCCTCGCTCTCCCCCTGGGGTACCTATGAGGACCAGGGGGCAAATCCCCAAGATATGGGATGTGGGACACGGGAATAGGCAGGGTGGGGGCCACGGAGACCCCCCCCCCGGTCGTTGCTCCCCGCTATAAATACCCGGCGGGCTCAGCTGCGGCTCCGAAACCGGAGCTGGCGGGGAGGCAGCTGCCAGGGAAAGTGATAGGGAGCGTGGGGCAGGGCTGTCCCCCTGTCCCCCTGTCCCCCAGGGCAGCGGGGGGCCGGGGCTGTCCCCCTGTCCCCCACAGGGACACACGGAGCAGGGAGGGGGCACCCCTGGGGGGCCACGCGTCGCCTCGCTGCGGCTGTGCCAGGGGGTGCTCGGCCCCGCTCCCCAGCAGAGGGTCGGCCATGGGGGGGGGCTTCTCCGTGGTAAATTTAGCTCAAGGGACACGCCGGGCTGAGGAATTCGGCAGCGCAGCCGGATTCAGCCTGGAACGGGGACGTGGATCCCGCAGAGCTTCCCCACGGGGGGGTGGCAGCCCCGTGTCCGGCTCCCTGGGGAGCCCCCAGCGCCCCACACACCGTCATTATTCCAGGATCCCTTGGGTGCCTCCCCAGCTGGCCGCCCTGACTCACCGGCCACATCCTGTCCCCAAATCCCTGCGTGGCCAGCACGGCCCTGGGCGGGGGCCCCCGGACCTGCCCGGCCTCTTTTGGGGAGCCGAGGGGGTTCCGTGTGTGGGGTGGGGGCTCTGGGCACCCTGCAGGGAGCGGGGTTGGGCTGGGAGCTGCTGCAGCCCCGCCGCCGCGTGCTGTGCACGGCACAAATCCCTGCTGCCTGCCAGCATCCCACAGCCCTCCCGCACCCCCCGTGCCCCGGGTGGGGGCTCCCTGGGTGCCCTTGGAGCCCCCTTCCCCAGCAGCGCAGCACCGGGACCACCTCCTGCCTCTCCTCCCGCGAGGAACCCGGCGCTGCAGGAGCCCGCAGCCGCGCGAGGCTGCCCGGGGAGAAGACGCGGGCGCTTTCATCTTCAAAGCTCTCCCCGCGCCGCCTTTCATCCCCCCGGTGCCTGGGAGGTCTCTGCTATCTCCTCCTCATCTCGCAGCCCCGGAGCAGCGAGGACACGGCCAAGCTCCGAGGCGTTTCGCTGCAGCGGGCGCGAAGGCAGCGCCCGGCAGGGCTGCGCGGTTGGCGCGGCGCTGGCTGCGGTGCCGAGGGGAATCCCGCGGCCGGGCTCTGCCGGGACCTGCCAGACCCAAACACCGCCCCGCCGCACCCTCCGGGCCCCGCGCTGGCACGGCACGGCACGGCACGGCACCCCTCGGCTCGGCACCACCAGGGCCAGAGGCAGCGCGCCTCGTGCTGGCGACTCCAGGAGAGGTTTGCAGGGAAGGGGCACGTGGTGACCCTCTTGTCCCCGGTGCTCTGGGGATGCCCAAACGCGTGAATTCCTCCAGCACCAAGGCCCAGCCCTTCTCCTGGCCCCCTCCTGCCCGGGTAATTCCCCGGCCAGACCCTCAGGCAGCAGCGGGGCTGTCCTTCCCCACCACATCCAGAGACAGCCACACACACGGCGTCCAAAGCTGAGAAATTTAATAAAACCTTCTCCATTGTTATCACTTTTTTTTTCTTTTACAGATCGCACATCAGGAAAACCAGTAGAAACGAGGAGGAGACCGATAAAACCGTCTTCATAAATAAGAGGGCACAGCATGCCTGGGCTTCCTTGCTGACAGACAAACAGGGAGACACAAACACACGCACGCACACACAGACCCGGGCTGCTCCAAGGGGAGCTCGGTTCTGGCTCCCTGGCACAGCACCCAGCTCCTCCAGGGCACTCACCAGGACATTAGGATGGGGGCTGCCTGTGGCCACCCCCCCAGCTGCATGCATCCTCACCCCCTGGCCACATGCAAGGTCCCCAGCAGTGCCCCTCAGGGCTCCCGTGCGCTCCTGCAAGCTGGGACCCATGGGTGCAGCCGGGATGCCCCCTCTGTGCGGGTGGCACCGGCCGTGCACCCCGCGGCCCGGCCAGCAGGATGCCAGCAGGCTCAGCCTCATCCCCAGCCCTCCGCGGGCTAACGGGGACCTGGCTGCTGGTTTTGGGGCCCCCCAGAGCCAGCTCCATCAGGAGGCGAAGTAACAAAGAGCAGCAGGGACGAGGCACGGCGCCCGAGTCCGAGGGTCCCAGACGTCCCCACCGCTCCGGCATCGGCACCGTGCGCCGGCGCGCGGCGGCGCTACACGTTGGAGACCTGCTGGGGCTCGCGGGCCTGGCGCAGCCCGTAGAGCCACTTGATAACGCGGGCGTTGCGCTCCACCACCGAGATGCCGTAGGGCATGCGCTCGGCCGGCCGGCCCTCCGGCGTGGCCGCGCTGCGGGGCGAGCGGCCGCCCTCCGAGCTGGCGGTGCTGACGCTGTGAAACTTGACGGACACGATGTCGGAGCTGGCGCGGGCGAAGTGCTCGGCGCCCATGTCCCGCACCTCCTCCGGGTCGAGGCCGCAGTAGTTGAAGAAGCGCTCCAGGTCGGCGGTGGCCCGCGAGAAGCGGTCGCTCAGGTCCGACTTGGAGCGGTGCAGCAGGGTTTGCCGCCGGGCGCTCTCCGGGCGGCTGGGCGAGCTCAGCGCCGCCGCCGCCGCCGCCGTAGGCAGCCTGCCCGGGGCTGGTGACAAGGACACCGGTGTCACCTGGCCGGTGGGTGCCACCCTGGAGGGCAGAGCCCCGCAGGGCCGCACGTCCACCCTGCGCACGGCCACGGTGCCGGGGGGCTTGGTGGCGGTGGGGCTCTCCGGTGCCTTGCCGGCCCCCTCCGCCCCGGCGCCCGGCGCCTCCGCTTTGCACTGCCACTCCCGGCCCCGCGGGCTCTCCGCCTTGGGGAAGGGGCTGTCGCAGATGTTGATGAGGTTGTTGAGGATCTCCAGGTTGAGGGAGGTCTTCGTCGCGCCGGCCTCCGAGCGGCGTGGTCCCGGCGGCGTCTTACGGCACGGGGTGAGCATGGCTCGGCGCACGCCCGGCGCAAAGAGGGGCTGCTTGAGCAGCGGCGGCTTCACCGGCTCCTGCTTGGTGCTGGCGACCTGCTGGCTCTTCACGTACTTGGCCTTGTCGGCCTCCAGCCTCTCCACGGCGCTGGGTTTCCGCGCGCCGGGCTCCAGGCGCCGTCGGAAATACTCGGGGCCCTTGGTGAGGATGCGGATGGGCATGGCCGAGGTGAAGGGCGCCGCCACCGCCGCCCCCTTCGTGGCATCGCCGGCGCTCAGCGCCTCGACGGGCATCGTCCGGGCGGCTCGCGGGGGGCTTCGGGGGGGCGCGGGGGGCACGCGCCGCAGCCTGCAAGGAAGGGACCAGGGTGAGGGGTTGTCGGCGGGGGGCTGGGGGCCGCCTGCCCGCGCCCGGAGGGGGGGTCTCCGCGGGCGGACAAAGGCCCGAGCGGCTGCGCGGGGCTGTGCGGTGCCGCGCTGTCTGCTCCGGCTGCGCCGAGCTTCCTATTTCAAGGCAAGGGACCACGCCTCCGGCTGGCGTCCCCGAAACGAAAGGAAAAACCCGGCCAATCCGCGGAGCAAAGCCTGCTTCAAACGGCACCATGGCCAATGGGGCCGCGGGGAGGGCGCCCCGACATCGGCACAAGGGGAGCCCCGGAAGGGAGCGCAGCCCCTCGGTGATGGCCGTGCTGGGGGGGGCATCACCCTGCCGGGGGGCACCGCTGGCTCCATGCGCCCGGCACCCCGCCGGGCTGGTTAAATTGGGGGTCCCCGCTCTTTGCAGCACCCCCGGTGCTCAGCCCCACTGCAGGCTGAGTGCAGAGCCCCCCCTATCCTATCCTATCCTATCCTATCCCCCTGCCCCTATCTCCTTTTTGAAAGGAGTTTATGGGGAGCAAGGAGACCTGGGAGGGGGGGGGGGAGGACCCCCCCCCCCCGCCCCCCCCCCCCCCCCCCCCCCCTCGTCGCCCGCAGCCGCAGCGGGAGGGGGGCGAGGGGGCAGCGCCTGGGGGTCCCCGGGACACGGCACGCCAGTGCGGGGCTGCTCCCGGGCTTTGTGACCCCCCCCCAAAAAAGCCCAGGGGGGGTTCCCAGCCACGTTTCCCCCGCCAGCAGCCGCGCTGGAGGCCCGTGAACCCCGCACCCTTGGGAGCCCGCCAGGCACAGCAAGCACCCGCCTGCCCCAACGGTTGCACTGAGGCAGCTTCCCCACCCATAGGAGGGGGGGCACAGCCTGTCCCGTCCCCCCCCCACCCTCCCCAAAGCCTTCCCACCCCGCAGCCCCGAGCAGCCCTGGCGCCCTCCAACCCTTCTCCAGCCGCTCCGAGAAGCCCCCGGGGTCCCCCCCTTGCAATTTGGGGCTCTGCCATCCGCCCCCCCAGGCAATGCTCCAGCCCTGCCGGGCACCAGGGTGGCCGCACCCCCCCCCCGACACCGAGCCCCCCCCAGCCCCACAGGGCCTAGTCTGGGGCACGAGCAAGCCTGGGGGAGCTGTGGGCGAGCCGAGGCACTCACCAACGCAAAAGGGGGGCACAGTGGGGCCAGCACGGCCCCGCTTCCTCCTCCCACAGCGGCCCCGAGCTGGCTGCCTCACCTGTGGCCGCTCACCTGCTTGCACAACTTCCTGGGTACAGCCCACGGCACGGCGGCTGCGGGCAGCAGGAGCCGGCCCCAAAGCCCCACGGCCCCGCGGTGGCCGCCAGCCCAAGCCCACCGGCCTGTGCCCCCCTGCCCGCACGCCCCGTGGCAAAGCGGGGCTAATTGCGGGGAGCGGGGCACCGAAGCGCAGAGGGGAGATGCCCAGGGGCAAACCCCGCTGGGAGGAAATCACCACCAGGCTCCCCCGAGGCCCTTCGTCACCCAGACCTGATGGAGAAGGGACACGAGAGCCTGACTCACCCCCTCCGGGTGCTTCCCCGGCTGCGGGGCGAAGCTGTCAGCGGGGTGCCCGTGCCGCAGCACCCCTCGTGTCCCGCACCCCGCGGCAGCACCCTGCCGGCAGCCCCCCCCTGCTGCCCCTCAACCTGTGCCAGGGACTGGGAGAGCTCCCTGGGGAGCGCCTGATGGGTGAAGGGACGAGCACGCAGGGTCTGGATCCCCAGCACAGCACCCGTGCCCACCGTGGGCTCCCCTTTCCCTGCTGGCAAGGACGGCCCGGCCGGGCGCGACCTGCTGCTCCGCATTCCTGGCGATGGGGAGCTGCCAGCCTGGCACGGCCGCCCCAAACTGAGCTGAGCCGCCCTCCAAACAGCCCGGAAAACAAAGCCAGCTTATCCCCAGCCCCAATGGAGCGTGGCCACCCCGGCACAGAAGCTGGCCACCCAACTTATGCCCGGCCACGGTGACCCAGCCCCGTGCTGCCGGCACGGGACCGGCACGGGACGGCACCACCTCCGCCGCCTACCTGGATCTGCCCCGTGCCTTCGGAGCCTCCCCGGCCCGTGCTTGTCCCCTGGTGGCTCGGTGGCCCCGTGCCTGCTGCGTCCCCGCACCGTGGCCTCCCCTGCTCCCTGCGGGGCGGCACTGGAGCGGGTCTGCCCGCGGCGAGGCGGCTCACGGCTCCCTCTGAGTCACCGCCGGGAGAAGACGCCCTCGGAGGCAGCCCGGTGCTCGGAAGGGATTGAAAACCCCTCTCCTTGCCAGCGTGCCCGCGGAGGCACGGGGCTGTCCTCCACGCCAGGCCAGGCTTTAATTGCGGCTGCGTCATGGAGCGTGGCCGTGGCCGCTGACGTCCCGGCAGTGCCGGTTGGGCAGCGTGGATGCAGGAGCGCGCTCGTGGTTTGGTCGGGGAGGAGGGAAGGGCCCCGCCACAGCTCTGCAAGCCGAGCTAAAACGTCCCCAACCACCCCCTGCCCTCACTCGGGCAGGGGTCGGACCCTCCCCAAAGCCCCACGGTGTGCGCGGGCACCCGCTGCCTCCACAGGGACAGGTCCCCTGTGCCCGTACCGGCCCCGAGTCACTGCCACCACGGCCAGCCCCTGGCCCCCGCAGTCCCAAAGTCCAGCAGGTTTCTGTGCCTCCAAACAAAGCGGCTCAGCCAGGTGACAAGGACACGGGGAGCTGCTGGCCTGCGCCCAGAGCGGTGGCACCGCAGCTCCCGGCGTGTCCCCGCGGCAAAGCGCAGCGCCTCGGGGTGGGGGCTGAGGGTCTCAGGTGGGGGCTGAGCGGCCAGGGCTCGGAGCAGAGGCTGCAGGACAGCAGGGCGCTTTGCAAACCGCTCTTGGAAGCAAGACAAGGAGGCGACGGGAGAGAAGGGAAGAGAAATTAAGCTGGGAGAACAAACGCCCGAGCTGCACTGGGCTGGGGGGATTCTTTCAGATAAAGGCGGACCTGCAGGATGGTTTCGGCTGGAAAAGCACCGCCGGGTGCCGCAGGTGGGGGCAGAGCCGTGGGCATCTCCCCGGTGTGAGCAACCAGGCTGTGTGCCCCCCCCCATCCCCGTGCCAGCAGCACCCACGAGGGCTGCAGGAGGCGGCTGCAGGCAGCTGCCCGGGCACGCCGGGTGCTTTCGGAGCAGGGCGTTGCACCCAGACAGCGCCCCGCTGCCTCGCCCTCCCCGGGGGGCAACCGGGGATGGATTTGGGGAGGGCGGCCCAACGCGGGAGCATGCCCTGAGCACCCCCTTCACCGCCCGTCCCGCGGCTCCGGAGAGGGCAGGGACGGGGCAGGGGTGGGTGGGTGCCGGTGCTGGCTCCGTGCTCGCCTCCCACGGGTGCTCGGGGCTGGGTCCGTGCACGTGCAGCTTCCAGGACCCCCCAGGAGTGAAAGGCAGCCATGAAAGAGCCAAAAAAATATTAATAAAGAGGGCTCAGAGGCCAAAGCCTGCCTGTAAGAGCTGGGTGGGGGTGGCTGCGGGTGCCCGGCATCGCCCCGCGGGGCGGCGGGTGCCTGGCACGGGGCCCGGCTCAGCCCCCGGGTCCGGGGAGGGGTTTGCTCTCCTTATCCGTGCTCCCCACGGGACCTTCCTTCCGCTGCCACACTCACCTGGCACGTGCTAATTGCTGGCGGTTAATTACAGCCACTCACCCAGACGAGGCTACAAACAGCTCCGGAGCTGGGGAAGGGACCCGGCCCCGTGCGAGCCACCCCCTGCTCCCTGCCTCAGTTTCCCCGCTCCTGTCCCTGCCCGGGGTGGGCGCAGGGAGCTGCCCGGGGGGCTGCGGGGCTGGCAAGGGGGGGGGCTCCCACGGGCACATCCTCGCTCCCCATCACCCTCGGGGCTGGATGCTGCCCGCATTGGGCTCGTGCCCGGGTGCGGGGGCCCCGCCAGATGGGGCCGTGCCGGGTGCGAGGCTTTTGTCTGAGCAGCACCAGGCCCGCAGATGGCGGCTGCAGCGGGGCCGGGGCCGGGGCCGTGGCCGAGGGCTGGCGAGCGCCGTGCCCTGGGGATGCGGCCCCTTTTGTTGGGCTCTCACCTCGGGCAGAGGCCCCTTCCCCAGGCGCCCCCCGCGCCAGCTTTCAACTTTCAACTTGACCTGCTCCATTCACATGGAAATGGGACGCAAATGGCGACGGGGGAGCCGAGAGGAGGAGGAGGAGGAGGAGGATGGAGGGGAGGAAGGGGCCATGGGCAGTGACCCGCCAGCAGGTCCCTGTGCCCCGGCTGGGCTCCCCAGTGCCCGTCCAACTGGACCCCTGGACTGGGAAAACTGGGGCACCGCTGGGTGCACGCGATATCCTGGGGGAATCGGGGGTCCCTGGGGTGCGGGGGGTCCTGGGGCTCAAGGACGGACCCCCAGCTCTCCCCGGCTGCTCCTCCCCACCATCCCCATCCCCGGCACCCCGCTGCACCCTCTGGTGCCCCCGCACCCATGGGGGGCACGTGGGGAACCGGAGGGGGCTTCCCGGCGCGCCTGCCCGAGCCCGGTGACGTCCCGTGGAAGACGTCTCGGTGACCAAATGTTGCCATCTGCCTCCGGGGCCTTCGCTCGCATCTGCCGGGGGTGCAGAGGGGCCGGGGCCGGGGCTCAGCTGCTGCACGGCACGGGGAGGGGGGACAGCCCCCTCCCCACAAGGCACGGCAGGCGGCACGTGCCGGCAGGATTTTGGGCGAGAGGCACGGAGCTCGGTCCCACGCCTGTCACCCCCTTTGTGCCCCCCCTCTCCCGAGCCCCTGCGACGAAGCCAATTAGCCCTGGGGAAAGGCTGGCGGAGGCTGCGCGGCTCCTTTGTGCTGCCGAATTAACCCAGGACAATCGCCGGCCCCACCGGGAGCTGGGGGCTCAGCTGCGCCAGCACAAGCCCCCGCACACCATCCTGGAGCTGCCACCCCCAAAACGGGGCCCGGAGACCCCGGGAACCCCAAAAAAAGGGCTCCCACTTCTCCTGGACCCCGCATGGGGATGATGGGGGCAGGATTGCGCCTGGTGCAGGGGCTGGTGAGGACCCCAGCGGGGCTGGGCATGGGCAGAGCAGGCAGGGGATGGGCAGGGGACAGGCAGGGGACAGGCAGGGGACGGGCAGGGCATTGCACAAGGTATTTGCAGCCTGCCGCCGCCTGCTCGCCCAGCGACACCCTGTGGGTGCTGGGGGAAGAGCTGGAGCGAGGCGCCCCGGGGAGCTGGGTGCTGGGGCGAGCCAGCGCCAGGCTGCCAAAAAAAACCCAGCTGGCTTCTGCCCCCTGCACCCCTCCGGCTCCTGGGTGATGCGAGCGTCTCATCCGACAGCTCGTGGCATGGCTGAGCGCCCGGTCACGTCCCGCAGGGTCAGCGGGTGCCAGAGCAGCATTTATGCGTGGCGTGCGCCCCGTGGGACGGCCGCATCCCGGCCACGCAGCCCCCGCAGGGACGGCTCCGTGCTGGCCGCGCTCGGTGTCCCCGAGCCAGCCGGCACAGCCCGTGGCCCTGCTGCCATCCCGGGTGACATTTGCACACCCGAAATAGGCGGGACACCATTCAGCTGGGGACAAGGGCAAAGCGGGTGACGCATCCAGGAATAATCCCCGGCACCCGCTGCGGGCAGGGTGCGTGGGGGCTGGCCCTGGCAGCACGTGGGGGCACGAGGGGAGAGCTGCCCACGGGGGCAGGACGAGGGCTGGGCTGTCCCCGAGCCGGCAGGGACAGGGTTAGGAGGGGACACAGCTGGACTTTGGCCACCGGGGCTGGGTTTGGAGCTTAAAGGCCCCCGAGAGGCTGCGTGGGGCGAGCTGGGCTCGGTGGCAGGGAGGTGAGTGGGAGCCGGGGGCCGGTCCCGTGGTGGCCCAGGGGACGTGGGCTGTGCTGGCAGACCCAGGGGACCCACGAGTGCTGGACGGGGGGAGAAGGAAAGGGGTCCCTGAGCCCCAGCCCCCTCCGGCTCTTCCCATTCCTGCAGGGTGGGCAGGGGTCCCTGGGGTGGGTGGGCAGGGTGGGATTTGATCCCCCTGCCCTCCCCGGGCACTCATCTCTCTGAGGACCACCGCGATTCTCCCTCATCCTTTCCTCTGCTTTGTGTCTCACCTCGCCCTGCGCCAGCAACCGACCGTTCCCATGGCTCGTGAGCCCCCCCGGGACCTCCTGCGCCCCCCCGACCTGGGGCAAACGCCCTGAAAACGCGGCGCCGGAGCAGAGCGGGAGGCAGGAGACCCGCGGGACCCCCGCCAGCTGCTGCCCGAGCCGGGGTGAGTCTGCCTGCTGGGAGCAGGAGCAGGAGCAGGAGCACACCGTGCTGCCACCCATCTGCATCCGGAGGCAGTGACGTGCCCGGCTCACGTCACGGCCCCCCGGCAGGCAGCAAGGACTCGCTGCCGCCAGCGTGCTGCCGCCGGTTCCCAAAAAACACAGTGAGTTTCCCCAGGGGACGTGCCCCGGAGGTTCCCCGGGGACATCTCAGGTCGGGAGCCCCGCTCTTCCTCACCTCCGCTCCCTCCCAACGTCCCCGACACTTCCCGGCCAGGATGAGGCCGTTTGTGGGCCGTCACCCTGCCTGGTTTCAGCCCCGGGACACCAGGATCCTTCCGCCAGGGCTCAGCCCTGAAGTTCTGGCCGCTCGTCCTGCACCCCCCTGCCCACCCCGGGGCTCGGGGGCACGGATATTGGGGGTCCCCCAACGTGCCCGGGAGGCTGGTGGGGAGCGGGCGCAGGAGCCCGGGCGCACGGAAGGGCAGCAGGTGCCGGGGTGGGCAGGGGATGTGGCGTGGGGCTGACTCGGCTTGGCTGGAATGAGCCAGGGCCAGTTTTGCGGGTGAGGCCGTGGGGCCCCTCTCCCCCGCGGCCACCGGAGCCTGCCGGGCTCATACAGCACCGGCGGGGAGGAGACGGGCGCCGCTCGGCGTTGCCCGCGGATGCGGTGGGCAGGACGAGGTCTGGGGTCCCGGGAGTGAGGCTGCCCGGGTTTTGCAGCCCCCAGGTGAGATCCACCTGCCTCCCGTGCCGTGCCGTGCCGTGCCATGAGCAGGGCCAGGTCCAACACGTTGCCAGATCCCCATCCTGGCCCCGTGCCTGGCGCTGCGTGGCCTTGGCTCTCCGGAACAGGGCCCAACCCAGCGCAGGGCAGGTGCCGCCGGCAGGGCAAGGGGGGTCCCGCGGCACCAGCAGGAGGGGGTCCCGAGGCGCTGGGGGGGGGGTCTCACCCCCGGGACAGGGGGGTGCCGGGCTGCGCCGTGCCGCTCCCCGCGTCCTGCGCCCGCCTGGCAATAAAAGAGGAGCGGCTGCGGACGCCTGCAGGGGGGTGACACGGGCAGGGGGGGCCGGGATAGGGGTCCGGGGGGTGCTGAGCCGTGTCGCTGAGCCCAGCTTCTCCCCACAGCACGGCGGCATCGCCCTGGAGAGGGGGGCGCCGGGCGCTGAGCCATGGCGCTGCTCACCCACCTCCTGGCCTGCGCCTTCGGCACGGGGTCCTGGGTGGCCATCAACGGGCTGTGGGTCGAGCTGCCGCTGCTGGTGAGGGTGCTGCCGGAGCAGTGGGACCTGCCCTCCTACATCACCATCATCATCCAGATGGCCAACGTGGGGCCGCTCTTCGTCACCCTCATGCACCGCTTCTGGCCCGGCCTGCTGAAGGAGGTGGCCGTCATCTACGTGGTGGTGTCCCTGGGCGTGGTGGCCTGCCTGCTGCTGGCCTTCCTCTGGAACCAGACGTCCCTCATCGCAGGGACGCCCCACAGCACCGCGTTCCTCGTCCTCACCTTCTTCCTGGCCCTGGTGGACTGCACCTCCTCCGTCACATTCCTGCCCTTCATGATGCNTGTCAGTGGACCATTACCTGTTAAGGTTCTCAGAATCTTCAATTTCTTTTGGCTTCTAGGACATGGAAGTCCTAAAATTTCTTACGTGTTCTGTTTGCATTTGGGTGGGGGGAAGTATTGTGACTCATTTTATGCTTTTTTTTTTCTTAGTATGTTTGATGTCGGAGGACAACGAGATGAACGCCGAAAATGGATCCAGTGTTTTAATGGTATGATTAGAATTTGTTTTTTATAAAACACTTATCCACAAAATCTTAACGTGCAGTCTTATGTCATCACCTTGTGAAAGCCATCATCTTTT
Source organism: Cairina moschata (assembly GCA_018104995.1). NCBI lineage: Eukaryota > Metazoa > Chordata > Aves > Anseriformes > Anatidae > Cairina > Cairina moschata. The sequence goes on from CM030769.1 coordinate 15,068,447, forward strand.
CCATGTAGCTTGCTAAGGAATTCTCTAAACAGTCACACTGGGTGGAATTTTTCTTGTCATGTAAACTTCTCTAACTGTGGTCTTTAGGGACAATGTTGATGGAAAGGAATTAAAGCTTGGTAACCTCACAGTTTGTTGATCTTCATCAGCTTCCCTCCCTTCATTCAAGTAGTTCATTTGTTGGAGTGTTTGTGCGTTATTTGTCAACTGAGTAAAGACGGAGAGATTCTGCCTTCAAAGTGAAGGTTTACATGTGTTCGTGCATATATAACAAGTACAATTACAATATAATTAATGTAGGTATAATATCAGAATGTCATATTATTGTGCATAATTGCATCCCCATTGTTATGTCATGGGTGCTTCTTTCCAAATCAGCACCAGCATACTCATGCGGTAAGAGGTTGTAGGGAAAATTTGTCTTTTTAGATACAGTGTAACACATGGGAAGCAAAACACTAGAGTATCGTGTAGTGTAGCCCCAAAATAAACCTTGTGAAAAACTTATGATGAAGTTTATAAATCTGCACCTTTCTAGGGAGCCATGCATGTTTTGTCAAAAACAGACATAAGGGGAAGGTCCTTGCTGAAAACATAAATCAATACCCTCGGTTAAATAACCTGCTAGTTTCCTTAGAATGCTAACACAGCACCAAACCAGGTATGGGTAAGACCTGAAATCTGTGCAAGTATTTTGTGAGCTCTGGAGTCTGAAGAGTGAGGTTCTAGTCTGTTTATTTTAGATGATTATATTCTTAACTCCCATACAGTTTAAATTAGATAACTTTGCATGTATCCTAAAGTGTTGCATGTATTTCACTCTGTCTCTGCTTAGATGTGAAACCTTTCTACATACAAGTTTTCTTACAGTTGGTGAAAAATATTTTCTTCTTTTTCTCTGTTGTTTGGACAAAATATTTATGAAGCTATGCTAAAGTCTGTCTTTTTCTAGAAAAGTTATAATGAGATCGTACAGCAGAGATAAGGTAGAATGCAACTTAGAACTCATTTCGCTGCAGTGGCTCTCAGAGTACCATCTGAACCCTCTCAATATATGTGGAACTACCGTGCAATATTTTCGTCTGTGCTATTTATAACAGACTTGTTTGGTTTTTACCTCTGCTCCTTCCTTTTCCTGTTACCTCATGATCTGACTCATCTCTTCTGCTGTTGATGTCTGAGGCAGATGAGCTTGGAAGTCAGTGTAAGAGGTCTGGAGCAGCACAGACACACAGAAATCAGAATTCTGTTATCCTATGAATAGATCCCAAGAAAGAGATCAGAGCCTTTGAGTACACTGTACAACAAACCACAGAAGTATAGCAACCTACTGTTCTTCTTACTACTCTTCACACAGATCAAAAGTGCTGTTTTCCTGGGGTGCAGCCCCACTGGCCTCCGTGTCCTTTCCTGATTGCTCTGAATTGCTTTCTAAATTTCTGTACAGTTTTTTGAGTATCCTTTAAATTATCTTATTTGTGTTCTTCAGTTTTTCACTCTTGTTTCTATTCCTTTCATTTTAATAGTTTCTATCATTGTTTCAGCTTCTGTGGCCTGGCCCTTTCCTATCACTAATGTGTTTTTTTTTCAGTACTCAGAAAGTGTAGTCTATAACTTTCCAGTCTGGTCTCTCAATAAAGCTGAAAATTCAGCAGCTTTTGGTTGACCTCTAGAATTCTTGGATGTTTCTTCTGAAGTTTGGTATTAACTGATGGATATTTCTTGCTTTAGATGTGACTGCTATCATATTTGTGGTGGCCAGCAGTAGCTACAACATGGTTATACGAGAGGACAATCAGACCAATCGGCTTCAAGAAGCACTAAACCTCTTCAAGAGTATCTGGAACAACAGGTCTGAATTGAGGTTTCGTTGTTAATATCACATAAATCAGTAATCCTAGGGAAGACTTGTTACAGAGTAGCCTACGTTATTTTGCTGCTTCTCACACCATCTAAGCTAGTCTTTGATCACAGCTGTTTACTTGCTTCATTAATGTCTCATACACTCTAACTGAAAAACAGTCTGGAGAGTTACAAATCGGTAGTTGCCCTACGGAGGGTGAAGTAATTAAAGCAGTGGTAACTACTTCTTAATTTACTACTATAAGCTCACCTATTTGTTGCAGTTGGATTAACAGTAGAAAGTGGGCAAATTTCATTGCCCACATTAGAACCTTGTAAACCAAGCTTGGCGTGTGCACACCCTGAATTACACCACTGGATTAAGGTGTAAAAGAGAAACCTTTCACAATTATTATAGAGTGTCATTTGAGTATGTTGTCTCCAGAACTAGATTGTGTTAGCTTTGACAGTTTGTTTGCTTTAATAAATGATCCTAGCTATGCCATCTCAGAGTGTCTGCCTTCAATTTTCTATAGGTGGCTACGGACCATTTCAGTAATTCTTTTCCTGAATAAACAAGATTTGCTAGCAGAGAAAGTTTTGGCAGGGAAATCTAAAATTGAAGACTACTTTCCAGAATTTGCTCGCTACACTACACCAGATGATGGTAAGATTTTTAAGTTTTATCAGCAATTCATCACTTTGTTATTAATCACATTTTTAATGTTTTTGGTATTTTCAGCTAAGACTTGAAAACTCCAAGTATAAATACTCCTTCACTGTTTCTCAGCCAGCGAGTAATGTTAGTTTTAGAATGTGAAGGAATGGCAAAAACCTGCACCAGGGGAGGTTCAGGACATTAGGAAAAATGTCTTTACTGTGAGGTTGGTCAACACTGGAATAGGCTTCCTTGAGAGGTGGTTGATGCCTCATGCATGACAGTGTTTGAGAGGCATTTGGATAATGCCCTCAGTAATACTTTTTAACTTCAGGTTAGCCCCAAAGTGATCAAGTAATTGGACTAGATAATCTTTGAAGGTCCCTTTAGAACTATTCTATTCCATTTTAGGTATTAATAATGTGACAGTCCTCTTTTATGCATGTAATATATTAATGCCAAAATCCTGTTTCTTTGTTGTTAGAATACAGTACAGCTTACACTAATACTATTGGGGCAGTCCTCTAGTAATCTTTAATGAATACCAACAGAACCAACTTTGACCCTCATGTCAGAGGTAGTTACCATAAGTCAACAAACTGATCCTTTTTTTAAATAGAAAGCCTATAATGAAGGGTCTTCCTCACAGTACTGTGCAAATATGTACATCTATACATGAGTGGACCAGTAATAAATATAATACAGTCATTTGTCATTACAGTTTACCTGTAACATCACTAGTACTCTTCCCCAGCTATTGCAGTGTGAGACCCAGCAGTCACAAGAGTGGACTCCTCTTTGTCNATGTGTCAGTGGACCATTACCTGTTAAGGTTCTCAGAATCTTCAATTTCTTTTGGCTTCTAGGACATGGAAGTCCTAAAATTTCTTACGTGTTCTGTTTGCATTTGGGTGGGGGGAAGTATTGTGACTCATTTTATGCTTTTTTTTTCTTAGTATGTTTGATGTCGGAGGACAACGAGATGAACGCCGAAAATGGATCCAGTGTTTTAATGGTATGATTAGAATTTGTTTTTTATAAAACACTTATCCACAAAATCTTAACGTGCAGTCTTATGTCATCACCTTGTGAAAGCCATCATCTTTTCCATGTAGCTTGCTAAGGAATTCTCTAAACAGTCACACTGGGTGGAATTTTTCTTGTCATGTAAACTTCTCTAACTGTGGTCTTTAGGGACAATGTTGATGGAAAGGAATTAAAGCTTGGTAACCTCACAGTTTGTTGATCTTCATCAGCTTCCCTCCCTTCATTCAAGTAGTTCATTTGTTGGAGTGTTTGTGCGTTATTTGTCAACTGAGTAAAGACGGAGAGATTCTGCCTTCAAAGTGAAGGTTTACATGTGTTCGTGCATATATAACAAGTACAATTACAATATAATTAATGTAGGTATAATATCAGAATGTCATATTATTGTGCATAATTGCATCCCCATTGTTATGTCATGGGTGCTTCTTTCCAAATCAGCACCAGCATACTCATGCGGTAAGAGGTTGTAGGGAAAATTTGTCTTTTTAGATACAGTGTAACACATGGGAAGCAAAACACTAGAGTATCGTGTAGTGTAGCCCCAAAATAAACCTTGTGAAAAACTTATGATGAAGTTTATAAATCTGCACCTTTCTAGGGAGCCATGCATGTTTTGTCAAAAACAGACATAAGGGGAAGGTCCTTGCTGAAAACATAAATCAATACCCTCGGTTAAATAACCTGCTAGTTTCCTTAGAATGCTAACACAGCACCAAACCAGGTATGGGTAAGACCTGAAATCTGTGCAAGTATTTTGTGAGCTCTGGAGTCTGAAGAGTGAGGTTCTAGTCTGTTTATTTTAGATGATTATATTCTTAACTCCCATACAGTTTAAATTAGATAACTTTGCATGTATCCTAAAGTGTTGCATGTATTTCACTCTGTCTCTGCTTAGATGTGAAACCTTTCTACATACAAGTTTTCTTACAGTTGGTGAAAAATATTTTCTTCTTTTTCTCTGTTGTTTGGACAAAATATTTATGAAGCTATGCTAAAGTCTGTCTTTTTCTAGAAAAGTTATAATGAGATCGTACAGCAGAGATAAGGTAGAATGCAACTTAGAACTCATTTCGCTGCAGTGGCTCTCAGAGTACCATCTGAACCCTCTCAATATATGTGGAACTACCGTGCAATATTTTCGTCTGTGCTATTTATAACAGACTTGTTTGGTTTTTACCTCTGCTCCTTCCTTTTCCTGTTACCTCATGATCTGACTCATCTCTTCTGCTGTTGATGTCTGAGGCAGATGAGCTTGGAAGTCAGTGTAAGAGGTCTGGAGCAGCACAGACACACAGAAATCAGAATTCTGTTATCCTATGAATAGATCCCAAGAAAGAGATCAGAGCCTTTGAGTACACTGTACAACAAACCACAGAAGTATAGCAACCTACTGTTCTTCTTACTACTCTTCACACAGATCAAAAGTGCTGTTTTCCTGGGGTGCAGCCCCACTGGCCTCCGTGTCCTTTCCTGATTGCTCTGAATTGCTTTCTAAATTTCTGTACAGTTTTTTGAGTATCCTTTAAATTATCTTATTTGTGTTCTTCAGTTTTTCACTCTTGTTTCTATTCCTTTCATTTTAATAGTTTCTATCATTGTTTCAGCTTCTGTGGCCTGGCCCTTTCCTATCACTAATGTGTTTTTTTTTCAGTACTCAGAAAGTGTAGTCTATAACTTTCCAGTCTGGTCTCTCAATAAAGCTGAAAATTCAGCAGCTTTTGGTTGACCTCTAGAATTCTTGGATGTTTCTTCTGAAGTTTGGTATTAACTGATGGATATTTCTTGCTTTAGATGTGACTGCTATCATATTTGTGGTGGCCAGCAGTAGCTACAACATGGTTATACGAGAGGACAATCAGACCAATCGGCTTCAAGAAGCACTAAACCTCTTCAAGAGTATCTGGAACAACAGGTCTGAATTGAGGTTTCGTTGTTAATATCACATAAATCAGTAATCCTAGGGAAGACTTGTTACAGAGTAGCCTACGTTATTTTGCTGCTTCTCACACCATCTAAGCTAGTCTTTGATCACAGCTGTTTACTTGCTTCATTAATGTCTCATACACTCTAACTGAAAAACAGTCTGGAGAGTTACAAATCGGTAGTTGCCCTACGGAGGGTGAAGTAATTAAAGCAGTGGTAACTACTTCTTAATTTACTACTATAAGCTCACCTATTTGTTGCAGTTGGATTAACAGTAGAAAGTGGGCAAATTTCATTGCCCACATTAGAACCTTGTAAACCAAGCTTGGCGTGTGCACACCCTGAATTACACCACTGGATTAAGGTGTAAAAGAGAAACCTTTCACAATTATTATAGAGTGTCATTTGAGTATGTTGTCTCCAGAACTAGATTGTGTTAGCTTTGACAGTTTGTTTGCTTTAATAAATGATCCTAGCTATGCCATCTCAGAGTGTCTGCCTTCAATTTTCTATAGGTGGCTACGGACCATTTCAGTAATTCTTTTCCTGAATAAACAAGATTTGCTAGCAGAGAAAGTTTTGGCAGGGAAATCTAAAATTGAAGACTACTTTCCAGAATTTGCTCGCTACACTACACCAGATGATGGTAAGATTTTTAAGTTTTATCAGCAATTCATCACTTTGTTATTAATCACATTTTTAATGTTTTTGGTATTTTCAGCTAAGACTTGAAAACTCCAAGTATAAATACTCCTTCACTGTTTCTCAGCCAGCGAGTAATGTTAGTTTTAGAATGTGAAGGAATGGCAAAAACCTGCACCAGGGGAGGTTCAGGACATTAGGAAAAATGTCTTTACTGTGAGGTTGGTCAACACTGGAATAGGCTTCCTTGAGAGGTGGTTGATGCCTCATGCATGACAGTGTTTGAGAGGCATTTGGATAATGCCCTCAGTAATACTTTTTAACTTCAGGTTAGCCCCAAAGTGATCAAGTAATTGGACTAGATAATCTTTGAAGGTCCCTTTAGAACTATTCTATTCCATTTTAGGTATTAATAATGTGACAGTCCTCTTTTATGCATGTAATATATTAATGCCAAAATCCTGTTTCTTTGTTGTTAGAATACAGTACAGCTTACACTAATACTATTGGGGCAGTCCTCTAGTAATCTTTAATGAATACCAACAGAACCAACTTTGACCCTCATGTCAGAGGTAGTTACCATAAGTCAACAAACTGATCCTTTTTTTAAATAGAAAGCCTATAATGAAGGGTCTTCCTCACAGTACTGTGCAAATATGTACATCTATACATGAGTGGACCAGTAATAAATATAATACAGTCATTTGTCATTACAGTTTACCTGTAACATCACTAGTACTCTTCCCCAGCTATTGCAGTGTGAGACCCAGCAGTCACAAGAGTGGACTCCTCTTTGTCGTATTTGCAGTCATTTTTCTTACCTGACAAATGTCTGATACTATGGACACTGCAATTCTCCTTTGTTCTACTGTAATCTTGCTGTTTTAAATATATTATGCTTTGTTTTATCTCATAGTTTTGAAAAACATAATTCTATCACGTATGAGCAGAAAACAGCAAGTTATGATTTTTAGGTGCTGTTGGCAAAAAACATTTGTTTTAATGAGATGCTTATTTTATTATTAATCAGCAATACCAGAGCCTGGTGAGGATCCCAGAGTTACAAGGGCCAAGTATTTTATTAGAGATGAGTTTCTTGTAAGTATTTCATTTCCTTCAGTATTTCTTATGTGATTCTTCTCAAATATAAGCTTTTAGATACTTTTTAATATTGCAAAATGCTGCTATGTCTTGTGTAATTTATATTTAATGTCTGCACTGCATAAAACAGGTTTAAGAGCTTTACCACTGTTTGTTAGCTGCTCTTCAAATATGTTTGTTGACAAAGTATGTAATTAAACAGCAAAAGCATTGGTGAGAATTAAGGAACTTCAAATGAAGAATAATGAGTGAAACCTTGCTGCTGTTAATGGGGCCAGGCTTTTATTCCATATATCATTTCTAAAGACAAAGACTAACGAAAATATGCATCATCTGCAAAATATTAATGTTCTTTTCATGTTATCTTTTCCATTACTAGTCAACTAAAGCTACACTAGACATGGGATTTTTAAAGTATTATTAAGTGTAATTGTAATGCTGAGCATGGCAATGAAGTTATTGACTCGTTTTAAATTGGAACAAAGCACAGTCTGAAGAGAGGCTTTTTATAAGTGTAAAACGGGGCTAGAAAGCTTGTACAATGAGGCAAAATCCCACTTTGTTTACAGACAACATTCACTAATGGTTGTGCGGCTAAATTCACCAAATGTGCGTGTAAGTAATAGAACTTCCATGAGCTCCCTTTCCACTGTGGAATTCCCTGGAACTCAGTGCCCTTCTCACAACGTAATTCCAATCATTTTAATTTTCATGTTTTAGTTGAGAAAGTGAGAAATTGTGGACATTTTGCCACTTAGTTACACCCTTTGAAAGCTCAGCTTACACGTTCCTATCTTAACCTTCATTCATCTGAGGTCTGAGAACAAGTTTTCAGTTTTCCCCAGCCTTATTGTAACCCAGTATCTTTCTATTATTCTTAACAGAGAATCAGCACAGCAAGTGGAGATGGAAGGCACTATTGCTATCCTCACTTCACGTGTGCAGTGGATACAGAGAACATCCGGAGGGTTTTCAATGACTGTCGGGACATTATTCAGCGCATGCACCTTCGCCAATACGAGTTGTTGTGATGGAGAGCACTTTTTTCTGTGTTTTGGACTCCTTATTCCTTATTAAAAAAGAAAAAAACACCCTTGCCCACAAAGGGTGGAAGAGAACTGTTTGAATCTCCCATTGATTTGCACCCCTCAACTTTTTCTCCTTGCTGGACAATAGCAGCACTTCTAAGCTTGCTTCTGTACCCCTCGGACAGTTTGAGATGGCCCCTAACACTTAAAAGGCCATTTCCATGAGGACTCCCTAACACTGTTATTAACGAAAAAAGAAAGAAAAAAAAAAAGAAATAAAAACTAATTAATTAAAAGTCCTGAATGTGGAGCACCTGAAAGAATTGGGGATTAAAATTTAAAGCATAAAACAAAAATTGGGGAGAGAAAACTAGGTAATTTAGCACTGTTGTGGGCATAATCATATAACCCGTGATCTCCACTTTGTATCATTCACTGCATCAGACAAAGAAGGTGCCAAGTCACAGACCAAGTTTGAAGACACACTTGAGTTTGGTTCTCTGACTGTAATGTGGCTTTGAACGGAAATACTGACAATTCTACAACAGACCTAGACAGTGCAAAAACCAACTGCTACCTTTCAGAAGGGTATTTTTAAATCCAGTCTTGGTGGTCTTAAGACAACCATGGACATTTACGAATTGAACTGCATATGGCCTGTGATTGCAGAAAGAGTTAACCACACACTGTTTTCAGTTTGTCCACTGATGATCCCGTCTGCTATAAAAATCATTATCTGGACTGTAGTCCTCACAGTCTTTCCCTTCTTTTTCTTCTTCCCTCCCCTCATTTTTTATTTTACTGCTGGATTATTATTCTTGTACAGACTGTAAAATGTATTATTTTGTACAACTTTATTGAAAAAAAAATAACTTGTAGAAGATCTTTGTGCCTTGATTATGGCTGTACCTGTACAATGAGCTAAGATGTAAGTATGTTTGATTGCGCTGTACAGCTTTGTCAACCCTATCTGCAGCATTAGCTCAAGGTAGGGAAAATTTATCTGTAGTTTAGTTTTTCTGGTTTATAAAAGAAGGAAAAATACTGTTTAGTAAAAAAAAGAAAAAAAAAGAAAAAAAAGAAAAAAAGGAAAAAAAAAAAGAAAAAAGTACAAATTGTGCAAACTTAACCACTTTAAAAGTGAGGTCTTCAACAAGTGACCAGATGTTGCAGCATCATGCTTTTTAATTTTAGCTTTAATTCATTTAAATCTCTATCCAAATGCAAAACATGGCTTGTTTCTACATAAACCAAATTTTGCTACAAATTATAAATGTTAGTCTTTGGTCATTCATAGTCCTTTTTGCTGAAGACAAAAACAGAACAATAACAAACACATAGGGCATCATGCAGGTCTGGTGACCATCACTAGACTGGGCCAAATACCCCACCAACCTCCACTTACACTGCGTGGGCATGATACTACCAGAATGACAAGGTGTGCACTGCCCTTGGATTTGGCCACTGAATTCCAGTTTCAAATGACATTTTTATTTCTCTTTTAATAAAGAGATACTTTAGAACCTTTTTGTTTTATATTAACTATATAAGTAGCTTAAAGTGAAGATGTGTGGATTTTTCTTAAACTTGAATAATTTATGCAAATTATATGCTTAGAACAACATGTGGTACAGTAAAAAGAAAAAGAGCAAAAATCACTGTAGCAATAAGAGAGCATGTAATTTTAGTAACTACTACACTGCTTTATATTTTATACCTAGGTGTTTTATGTCTCTGTGAGTGTGTTACTTTTTCATGTGTCTAAACCTACGTGTACAATTTGTACAGAGTCAGAAATTACAACTGTAATAACACATCTAGAACAGTGTTAGCCTATATTACTCAAGCATCCCTGTTTCCCCTTCATTTACACCCCTAAACTGATCTGGATCTTAATGCAGTGACTTTAAAAGGAAAACAAACAAAAATACTTGCCTCTTTGCCTTTCACACTAGCTTCCCTCCATCCAAGATCCTGTGTTAAGTTTCTTTTTTGGGAAAAGGTCCAGTTTAAATTAAATTAGGGTGTGGTCAGTGGTGTCTGTGCAGCTAGATTTGCTTCAGGTATCAGATGCCTTTAATACTAAGAACTGAAACTGTTCAGGATTGTGAGTTTTCATTGTTTTTGTGGCTAAACTTTTAAATGAAAATAAATTGCCTCATCCATTTTCAGATATGTTAAGTGCAGTTGGGGACTTGATGGATTTAATGTCCCAGTCTCTCTCAACTCAACATTAGTAGTGATCTTTCAGAAGACACTAAATTTTCTAAAAAATTCAGCTGCAGTTGATACTCATTTTTGAAAAAGGATCTTTCCTGTTCACACGTTTAGGAAGTTGCCACCTAAACTTCATAGAACTGTGAGAGAGAATGACTGAAAATGGCCCCCTTTGATTTAAGAATGTATCCAGTGCCTGTAGGCTAAGGGCTGGTGTTTCCTATAGGTAAAAATGGGGGACACGTAGTGGAAAGGAAATTCATTGTGAGCCTTAATTCCAGTTACAGGAGCCAAAATCTTTAATTGAGTGCCAACCCTTATTTTCTTAAGCCTAGTAGGACATGGTGTAAACACCAAATTTATAAATGGGGAAAACTTGCAGTGGTGTAAGGAATGTAATCTCTCGTTGAGAGAAACAAAGCATCTCCATTAAAAAATAAAAATAAATCAGCTTCTTCCTCTAATAATGAGAAGGGTACATAATAACAATGAGCTATATAAGAAAGAAACAGTTTAAGAAACCTTCCTATAAAGCTTTATATGAACAGAAATGCTTAGGGGACTTTTTTTCCTTTCTTAAGCAAGGATAAAGGCAATTGTTTTGAATATGGTTGAGTTGCACAAGTATGGAGTGTGTGTGTGTCTTAATGTCTCAGTATTGCCTTTGTTAGTCTCTTTATTAGTCCATGCAGTTTGGTGGCCTGGTAAATGCAAGTCTTATTTTTAACAGCTTTTTTTTTTTTTTTTTAATACAAAAAACATAAAGCTTTAATGCTTGCTATTTAATAAGTTACTGTGTTTTCTTATGTCTTTCTAATTTAGTGGCCATAATTTGCAGTTAATTGAACCATTCCAACCTAATGCTTACCCGTATTTCCTAGTTTTGTTTTATTTATTTATTTGAACTTCTTGTTTTCATGATTGAGGACTTTCACTTCTGTCTCATTCATTTGTTTGGAAACTTCTGACCTTACAGCCAAAACTTTACTCATTCTACTCAGTATTCATCATGATGCTGAAGTGTAAGATACCTGCAAATGTAAACACTACCACTTTATTAATAAAAGCAAATACAGTGTTTTAGGGCACATTTGCATCACTATAGTTGAGGTTGTGTCAGTATTTCCATTATAAACCCATAGCGGGTCTATATCTTGGCACTAAATTGCCCTAAGCTATATCTTTGCCATACAAGGCTTCTGCTCAAGCATGATTTGGTGGGTTGGTTTTTAAACAGTTTCCAACACAAACTCTTGTTTCTGTTTTAAGTTATACAACTGTTTTGTTGGATGGGGGTTGGTTTAAAAAACAAAACAAAACTGGTTCAAGATTGTTTTTGGCACTTCTGTAACTCAGAAATGGTTTTGATTTAAAAACATAACCTTTGGCAAGCCAGTAACCTACAATATGGTCTGATCACTTTGGGTATTTTGTAAAAATAATAATAAATTGTAGAGATGTTGTGGTTTCAAAATCAGCTACTGTGCATTTGCAGTAACTTATTTCAACCCAAGAACTTTTAGCAATTTGTACATCAGTACACATTCAGCAGCCAGTGTGATGCAGCAGAGTAGTGATATCTCCTGAAGGTTGTTGTTTTTTGTTTTTGTTTTTTTTTTTACTGTAGAGAGACAGATTGACTATAGACTAAAAAAAAAAAAGGTTCAGCTGCTTCCAAAAGCATTAAAACCTGCTCTCTGAGAGGCTGAAATGGGAGATCTGAAGTTAGGAGTAGACTTTGATACAAAAGCATGAAGGCATGCTGGATCAGTTGTCAGAGATANTGTTTTATCTCATAGTTTTGAAAAACATAATTCTATCACGTATGAGCAGAAAACAGCAAGTTATGATTTTTAGGTGCTGTTGGCAAAAAACATTTGTTTTAATGAGATGCTTATTTTATTATTAATCAGCAATACCAGAGCCTGGTGAGGATCCCAGAGTTACAAGGGCCAAGTATTTTATTAGAGATGAGTTTCTTGTAAGTATTTCATTTCCTTCAGTATTTCTTATGTGATTCTTCTCAAATATAAGCTTTTAGATACTTTTTAATATTGCAAAATGCTGCTATGTCTTGTGTAATTTATATTTAATGTCTGCACTGCATAAAACAGGTTTAAGAGCTTTACCACTGTTTGTTAGCTGCTCTTCAAATATGTTTGTTGACAAAGTATGTAATTAAACAGCAAAAGCATTGGTGAGAATTAAGGAACTTCAAATGAAGAATAATGAGTGAAACCTTGCTGCTGTTAATGGGGCCAGGCTTTTATTCCATATATCATTTCTAAAGACAAAGACTAACGAAAATATGCATCATCTGCAAAATATTAATGTTCTTTTCATGTTATCTTTTCCATTACTAGTCAACTAAAGCTACACTAGACATGGGATTTTTAAAGTATTATTAAGTGTAATTGTAATGCTGAGCATGGCAATGAAGTTATTGACTCGTTTTAAATTGGAACAAAGCACAGTCTGAAGAGAGGCTTTTTATAAGTGTAAAACGGGGCTAGAAAGCTTGTACAATGAGGCAAAATCCCACTTTGTTTACAGACAACATTCACTAATGGTTGTGCGGCTAAATTCACCAAATGTGCGTGTAAGTAATAGAACTTCCATGAGCTCCCTTTCCACTGTGGAATTCCCTGGAACTCAGTGCCCTTCTCACAACGTAATTCCAATCATTTTAATTTTCATGTTTTAGTTGAGAAAGTGAGAAATTGTGGACATTTTGCCACTTAGTTACACCCTTTGAAAGCTCAGCTTACACGTTCCTATCTTAACCTTCATTCATCTGAGGTCTGAGAACAAGTTTTCAGTTTTCCCCAGCCTTATTGTAACCCAGTATCTTTCTATTATTCTTAACAGAGAATCAGCACAGCAAGTGGAGATGGAAGGCACTATTGCTATCCTCACTTCACGTGTGCAGTGGATACAGAGAACATCCGGAGGGTTTTCAATGACTGTCGGGACATTATTCAGCGCATGCACCTTCGCCAATACGAGTTGTTGTGATGGAGAGCACTTTTTTCTGTGTTTTGGACTCCTTATTCCTTATTAAAAAAGAAAAAAACACCCTTGCCCACAAAGGGTGGAAGAGAACTGTTTGAATCTCCCATTGATTTGCACCCCTCAACTTTTTCTCCTTGCTGGACAATAGCAGCACTTCTAAGCTTGCTTCTGTACCCCTCGGACAGTTTGAGATGGCCCCTAACACTTAAAAGGCCATTTCCATGAGGACTCCCTAACACTGTTATTAACGAAAAAAGAAAGAAAAAAAAAAAGAAATAAAAACTAATTAATTAAAAGTCCTGAATGTGGAGCACCTGAAAGAATTGGGGATTAAAATTTAAAGCATAAAACAAAAATTGGGGAGAGAAAACTAGGTAATTTAGCACTGTTGTGGGCATAATCATATAACCCGTGATCTCCACTTTGTATCATTCACTGCATCAGACAAAGAAGGTGCCAAGTCACAGACCAAGTTTGAAGACACACTTGAGTTTGGTTCTCTGACTGTAATGTGGCTTTGAACGGAAATACTGACAATTCTACAACAGACCTAGACAGTGCAAAAACCAACTGCTACCTTTCAGAAGGGTATTTTTAAATCCAGTCTTGGTGGTCTTAAGACAACCATGGACATTTACGAATTGAACTGCATATGGCCTGTGATTGCAGAAAGAGTTAACCACACACTGTTTTCAGTTTGTCCACTGATGATCCCGTCTGCTATAAAAATCATTATCTGGACTGTAGTCCTCACAGTCTTTCCCTTCTTTTTCTTCTTCCCTCCCCTCATTTTTTATTTTACTGCTGGATTATTATTCTTGTACAGACTGTAAAATGTATTATTTTGTACAACTTTATTGAAAAAAAAATAACTTGTAGAAGATCTTTGTGCCTTGATTATGGCTGTACCTGTACAATGAGCTAAGATGTAAGTATGTTTGATTGCGCTGTACAGCTTTGTCAACCCTATCTGCAGCATTAGCTCAAGGTAGGGAAAATTTATCTGTAGTTTAGTTTTTCTGGTTTATAAAAGAAGGAAAAATACTGTTTAGTAAAAAAAAGAAAAAAAAAGAAAAAAAAGAAAAAAAGGAAAAAAAAAAAGAAAAAAGTACAAATTGTGCAAACTTAACCACTTTAAAAGTGAGGTCTTCAACAAGTGACCAGATGTTGCAGCATCATGCTTTTTAATTTTAGCTTTAATTCATTTAAATCTCTATCCAAATGCAAAACATGGCTTGTTTCTACATAAACCAAATTTTGCTACAAATTATAAATGTTAGTCTTTGGTCATTCATAGTCCTTTTTGCTGAAGACAAAAACAGAACAATAACAAACACATAGGGCATCATGCAGGTCTGGTGACCATCACTAGACTGGGCCAAATACCCCACCAACCTCCACTTACACTGCGTGGGCATGATACTACCAGAATGACAAGGTGTGCACTGCCCTTGGATTTGGCCACTGAATTCCAGTTTCAAATGACATTTTTATTTCTCTTTTAATAAAGAGATACTTTAGAACCTTTTTGTTTTATATTAACTATATAAGTAGCTTAAAGTGAAGATGTGTGGATTTTTCTTAAACTTGAATAATTTATGCAAATTATATGCTTAGAACAACATGTGGTACAGTAAAAAGAAAAAGAGCAAAAATCACTGTAGCAATAAGAGAGCATGTAATTTTAGTAACTACTACACTGCTTTATATTTTATACCTAGGTGTTTTATGTCTCTGTGAGTGTGTTACTTTTTCATGTGTCTAAACCTACGTGTACAATTTGTACAGAGTCAGAAATTACAACTGTAATAACACATCTAGAACAGTGTTAGCCTATATTACTCAAGCATCCCTGTTTCCCCTTCATTTACACCCCTAAACTGATCTGGATCTTAATGCAGTGACTTTAAAAGGAAAACAAACAAAAATACTTGCCTCTTTGCCTTTCACACTAGCTTCCCTCCATCCAAGATCCTGTGTTAAGTTTCTTTTTTGGGAAAAGGTCCAGTTTAAATTAAATTAGGGTGTGGTCAGTGGTGTCTGTGCAGCTAGATTTGCTTCAGGTATCAGATGCCTTTAATACTAAGAACTGAAACTGTTCAGGATTGTGAGTTTTCATTGTTTTTGTGGCTAAACTTTTAAATGAAAATAAATTGCCTCATCCATTTTCAGATATGTTAAGTGCAGTTGGGGACTTGATGGATTTAATGTCCCAGTCTCTCTCAACTCAACATTAGTAGTGATCTTTCAGAAGACACTAAATTTTCTAAAAAATTCAGCTGCAGTTGATACTCATTTTTGAAAAAGGATCTTTCCTGTTCACACGTTTAGGAAGTTGCCACCTAAACTTCATAGAACTGTGAGAGAGAATGACTGAAAATGGCCCCCTTTGATTTAAGAATGTATCCAGTGCCTGTAGGCTAAGGGCTGGTGTTTCCTATAGGTAAAAATGGGGGACACGTAGTGGAAAGGAAATTCATTGTGAGCCTTAATTCCAGTTACAGGAGCCAAAATCTTTAATTGAGTGCCAACCCTTATTTTCTTAAGCCTAGTAGGACATGGTGTAAACACCAAATTTATAAATGGGGAAAACTTGCAGTGGTGTAAGGAATGTAATCTCTCGTTGAGAGAAACAAAGCATCTCCATTAAAAAATAAAAATAAATCAGCTTCTTCCTCTAATAATGAGAAGGGTACATAATAACAATGAGCTATATAAGAAAGAAACAGTTTAAGAAACCTTCCTATAAAGCTTTATATGAACAGAAATGCTTAGGGGACTTTTTTTCCTTTCTTAAGCAAGGATAAAGGCAATTGTTTTGAATATGGTTGAGTTGCACAAGTATGGAGTGTGTGTGTGTCTTAATGTCTCAGTATTGCCTTTGTTAGTCTCTTTATTAGTCCATGCAGTTTGGTGGCCTGGTAAATGCAAGTCTTATTTTTAACAGCTTTTTTTTTTTTTTTTTTAATACAAAAAACATAAAGCTTTAATGCTTGCTATTTAATAAGTTACTGTGTTTTCTTATGTCTTTCTAATTTAGTGGCCATAATTTGCAGTTAATTGAACCATTCCAACCTAATGCTTACCCGTATTTCCTAGTTTTGTTTTATTTATTTATTTGAACTTCTTGTTTTCATGATTGAGGACTTTCACTTCTGTCTCATTCATTTGTTTGGAAACTTCTGACCTTACAGCCAAAACTTTACTCATTCTACTCAGTATTCATCATGATGCTGAAGTGTAAGATACCTGCAAATGTAAACACTACCACTTTATTAATAAAAGCAAATACAGTGTTTTAGGGCACATTTGCATCACTATAGTTGAGGTTGTGTCAGTATTTCCATTATAAACCCATAGCGGGTCTATATCTTGGCACTAAATTGCCCTAAGCTATATCTTTGCCATACAAGGCTTCTGCTCAAGCATGATTTGGTGGGTTGGTTTTTAAACAGTTTCCAACACAAACTCTTGTTTCTGTTTTAAGTTATACAACTGTTTTGTTGGATGGGGGTTGGTTTAAAAAACAAAACAAAACTGGTTCAAGATTGTTTTTGGCACTTCTGTAACTCAGAAATGGTTTTGATTTAAAAACATAACCTTTGGCAAGCCAGTAACCTACAATATGGTCTGATCACTTTGGGTATTTTGTAAAAATAATAATAAATTGTAGAGATGTTGTGGTTTCAAAATCAGCTACTGTGCATTTGCAGTAACTTATTTCAACCCAAGAACTTTTAGCAATTTGTACATCAGTACACATTCAGCAGCCAGTGTGATGCAGCAGAGTAGTGATATCTCCTGAAGGTTGTTGTTTTTTGTTTTTGTTTTTTTTTTACTGTAGAGAGACAGATTGACTATAGACTAAAAAAAAAAAAAGGTTCAGCTGCTTCCAAAAGCATTAAAACCTGCTCTCTGAGAGGCTGAAATGGGAGATCTGAAGTTAGGAGTAGACTTTGATACAAAAGCATGAAGGCATGCTGGATCAGTTG